>NQII01004439.1:18528-81942 GCA_002778355.1 Clitarchus hookeri
TCTCGTCCCTCATTATAATTTTGTACTTATGCTACAATGTTAACTGTCACAAATAAGTAATTCAAATTGTTACATATTGTTCGTAAATTGTTATCATTATCCATTTGTAGACTAGGAGACGAAAAACATTCCAGAATACATTAAATAATTTTGACACAATGAAGATATTTACAAATAATCTATGTTCTTCTTGGTAACAACTATACACTATGAGCAGAGAAATGATTTGATTCGACTGCGTTTAAAAACACCTGCGCACATTAATTTAGAGTAAGCTGCGAAGACTGAAGTAAAGCTGGGTTTCAAATGGAAAATTTAATTTATAATTTATGCGTTAAGACGTGTGCAGAAGAAACGAAAGTTNTTATAATTTATGCGTTAAGATGTGTGCAGAAGAAACGAAAGTGTATTACCTCATGTATTGGTTCCCAGTGGACCTTAGCAGGTCGTGTGCGTTGTTGGGAATTCCTTACGCGTTGAAAGAAATAGTTATATATTATTTCTTAATTCGAACTGGTGGGGCGACTACCGCTCAGAACACAGTTGTTGGCGGGAAACGGTTATTTACAGTATAAACAATATTAAAACGTTGTGTGTGTGTTCACATGTCTATGATTANGCGTTAAGACGTGTGCAGAAGAAACGAAAGTTTGTTACCTCATGTATTGGTTTCCAATGGAACTTAGCAAGCCGTGTGCGTTGTTGGGATTTCCTTAGGCGTTGAAAGAAATAGTTATATTTTATATCTTAAGATAAACTTGTGAGGCGACGACCTCTCAGAACACAACAGACGGTGTTGTTGGCGGGAAACGGTTATTTACAGTATAAACAATATTAAAACGTTGTGTGTGTGTTCACATGTCTATGATTANGTTGTTGGCGGGAAACGGTTATTTACAGTATAAACAATATTAAAACGTTGTGTGTGTGTTCACATGTCTATGATTATATTTGTTCACAAAAATAAGCTTCTCTGATAGAAAATGTCGGATTTTAAGTATGATCTGCTTAAATATAGTTGTAATATAAATGGTTAGGAACAAAGATAAACATAACAGGCTCGCTGCCTTTATCCAGTGGCTAGAATTAATAATTAAAACATTATTGGAAACCGCAAATACAGAAGACCTGTTTCCGCATGACAGATAAGAACTTCCTGCATAATTCTTAACGCATAATGTTTTTTATTATAAACTTAGCTTAACTATTAGTGATTGGCACCGAGTCACTGCATTCGACCGATGTTTAGTGCAGAAATAGTTAACATTTGTAATGCAGTCTGAAGTAGAATATTGCGGCTCTTTTTGTTATGTCTAGTTTTCATGCGTTCGTTAGTGTTATCACTACTAATAATAATTTCTATGTCAACTTTTTTCGCACTGTTATGAGCTCGAGGTTTCAGTGTAGAATATAAAATGGTGTGCTGCGTTACACGCGTGTAACTGTAAACACACATAGCTGCCAGTTTTTCAGACAACAACCACTAATGTACATCGCTATTGTAAACATGGATCTTACAGATACGAGAATGTTATCGTCGCTTTAAAACAAACAACTGTTAAAGTTGAGCATTATACGTGATCATCAATGTCCTTTACCCACAGCATGCATAAGGTTTTTTTGCCTAATGAGATGCACATTCTTACAGCGTTCGCATTCGTCTAAGAACGTAAATGTTGTACATATATCAGGAAATGACATTCGCACGTACACGGGGAAACCACACACACACACACACACTTGCGCCCTTACAGCCCAATATTTAGAAAAGCGATTTATACGTAGTTCAAAATTGTAATTCCTAATATTTCTTTTTCTAACAAGTGGTATTGAGGCATTAACTTTCGAAAAATGCCACTGAGAAATGTTCTTAACAATTTATACTCTTTAACCTTTAATTATCTAGAAGAGCCAGGATAAACACAACCAGTTTTCTGNGAAATGTTCTTAACAATTTATACTCTTTAACCTTTAATTATCTAGAAGAGCCAGGATAAACACAACCAGTTTTCTGCGTGATTTGTTTTAAACCGGACGTGGTAATGAACATATTGTTAATATGCAAGGCAGTGAGAACACTGCCAATTTTTTACAAGGCAAGGCATGGATGAATGTAAAAGTTATATCAAAATTCGAAAATTAACTTTTATTCGTACCATTATTAGTGTTAAAATAAAATTTACGTCTAGTTTTTACCGGTTTTGATAATACATTATAGATAACTGCGTTTATTGCGTCATATACTTATTAATTCCTTTATTGGAAAAATTCCTATGGTTGATTAATAGCAACACTTTCATTGCCATGCGCTTTTCAGCTACAGCTTCTAAGGGGTTGATAATTTTACATTTATGCGCCTATGTTCCAGTACAGATTCAGTATTTGTTTTCCGTTAAAATGCTTGTTCAGAATCTTAACAGCCGGTTAGTTGTTGTAACGGATGCAAATAAGTATGCCTGTCGGAATGTGTCGAGTATCGAGCCTAGTGGAGTATGCTTACACACATAAGTGCATTCCTAGGTTCGGACACAACCTTAATGACACTTGAATCGACACATTCAACGTACTGAATATTTGTACGAACAGTCACATTTGTAGTATATCACAACCCCAAACTGTAAACACTGAGTCACATTGTAGACCTTCGTGCGTCTAAAATATATTTCTCGACTAGTGAACAATAATTTCCTGTCAATTCCCTTCGCATAAGAACGGAATGAAAACGCTACTATGATGTATGACATCATTCACGATTAATGTCAAATTTGTAATAACGACGATTCAGCTCGCGTTAGTTTATTCCTGTTATACTGGGCCTCATGATAGGCGGTTAATTGAACTTGAGGTATATTACTGCAGGCTTATCTAGGCCTCACGTTGGGTAGTAAATTAACTTGAAATACGCCCCACAGTTGGGCGCGAAATTAACGACGACTCATGTACCGGCACTGTGGAAGACATGGCGGATGATATGGTCAGAGTTAATGTCCCCCAGGCACCGACTATAAAGTGCATGGAGGTTGTGGGTATTGTAATGAGGTAGACTATTACTGTTGTATTTTGAAGTACGAATATATTGTCTCGTATATATTCACAAATACACAACATCAACACTTGAGAGGTGCGGTACTGTGATAGTTTGGTTACTCGGATTTACTGGGCGAATTCGTGGTTGAGTGGGCTTCTCGTGACGGTGATTGTCATACTTAACTCTTGTTGCGGGTGTTGTCAGCTGTGGTGGGTGATCTTCTGCGATGGGTAGGCCTTGGCAAGGCCACAGTTGCTGCTGACGTACTGACGTGGTCAGGGGTCCGAACCCCTGACCTGACTCTCTGCTCGGCGATGAAGATGAACTAACAACTGCCCCGATATGACTGCCTGACGTACCCGATATTACTGACTCCCTCCTATTCTTGGAAAGGGGTTTTTATACACGGCCACCTTTTTCCTGAATTGGCGGCACGTGGCGCCTTGTAGGGGAAGGAAGGTGGTGAGAGGGGTGAAATGGAAGACGCCTAACCTTCTGAAGGTTTGGCGGGGGGGGGGATAATACCTACTGTCGTCAGCGATACTTCCGTGGTGCGTATTTA
Source organism: Clitarchus hookeri (assembly GCA_002778355.1). Taxonomy (NCBI): domain Eukaryota; kingdom Metazoa; phylum Arthropoda; class Insecta; order Phasmatodea; family Phasmatidae; genus Clitarchus; species Clitarchus hookeri. The sequence goes on from NQII01004439.1 coordinate 22,119, forward strand.
CTGCGTTCAGGCGAACTACACCGGATTATTTGCTGATGACTCAAGAAAGCCCTGCACTCTCAACAGATCTCCCGGCGGCTAGAGAGGGGGTGTGGGGGGGAGGCCTTCGCTTCAGCTCCACGTGTCCCGAAATTTTCCACCTGCCTGTGGTTCCACGTGCCGCCTGGAAGGCGCCTAGCGAAGTGCGCGAGGCGGGGATGGTGTGANGCCTAGCGAAGTGCGCGAGGCGGGGATGGTGTGAGGGGGTGATGGAATGTGAGCCAATGTCGTGCTATAATCCCTAAACCGGCACGCGACAGTAATTATAAGTGCTAACAGTATTCGTATTTTATCATGAACTCCTAAACTATAGTAAAGTAATAAATTATAATTGAAAAGAATGACTGTTAAATATTTTTGATAGTATATTTTCGCAGAGGTAAATAAAACCAAATAGTAGTTGATATCGCTGCAAATTTCAGCAAATACAGAATTCTACGACAGAAACGAAACACATGCCATGGTCGCCACTAGTAAATCATGAGTTGGGTGTTCACAGCTGCAACGAAAACTAACTCGCGTGAAACAGGCTTGCCTTTAGCAGAACGTGAACGAACACGGGCGGGAGCAAAAACCAGGGTGATATCTTACTTTGGTCGACTGCAGAACTGGCAACACCGCACGGGTGGCGACGTATTTTAACTGCTGCGTCGTATGCTACCTGCTAACTCCCAGTCGAGAACACTAGCGCTTCTCTGAATCATCCCTATAACTAACATAAAAAACTGGTTAGACTTTTTTCCCTATAGCAAGGCCGCACTAGTGTATATCTTTACTAATGGTTGAAGTGAGCCAAGACGTAGCAATAGGTGAGTGTGCCCCACCATCATTGTATAGGCCATTCACGGTAAAGTGAGCCCTTTTCAAAGCCCCCTAATTTGGAATAATAGTTAATAAATGCATTTTATACTTAGACGTTTTATGCCTTAGATGTTAACGTCCGAGTGCGATGGAATATACACACTTTGTTTATTACTAACATAGCAATATTTAATTTAAAAGGTGGTTAAAGGATAAAAATGGCTGAAAGTAAATGTAATTAGTTCCTCAAAAGTGCTCACTTTGCCGTGAACAGTCTATAATTCTTTTTTATATTATATTCGCAGTTTCATCAGACTTTTTGAATAAAATATTTGAAAAATCGCTCCATGTATCACGTGTTTGGTTGTTTCTTAAATATTTCATATATCACAAGCGCTTTATGCTTATGTTAACATGAAAGTGTCATAGCTCTGATTAAATTGAACTTTTGCTTATATTTTATAATATTTCATTTATAATTCATATAAATCCAAACAGGGATAAAATAGTTGTGTTGGTAATGCCAAGTAAGAAATAGTTCTTATGCACAATATTATTACACTGAGTGCACATGAATGCGGTGCGTTGTCCCTCTGTTGTAAATTTGTATACTTGGTTAAGCTTTGTTTGCAGGAGGCGGAGGAATATTCTGGAAGAAATCTTAAGCAGCGATTCAGGAAAGTGGGAAGTAACCTAGAATGGAAGTAGAGGGATTATGGGGACTTTGGCAAATCGGGATCTGGGACCGGAGCATCGGAGCTGTTCGTGCTGTCATTCCGGTCTGCCGGTGGCCATTTTGGATCCAGGTGCCCCGACCCTGGCCTTAACCACGGTGACTTTTAACTTTGAAAACTCAGAAAAGCCCCAAAAAATCCAAAAATTAAAAAAGGTCACTTAATTCCAAAAAAATACAAAAATTATATTAAACAAAATATTAACATATTAATTTTAAATATTTAAAAATTATTTTTAGTGTGCTTAAAAATTGTATTGAAAAAAATTAATTTCCAGAGGTCCCCACACTTCCCTCCCACCATACTCATTCCACCATCTTGGTAGGTGCAGTCCACCATCTCGGTAGGTGTAACAGCCACTATCCGCCATTTTGGTAGGTGCAGTCCGCCATCTTGGTAGATGCAGTCCGCCATCTTTGTATGTGCAGTCCGCCATCTCGGTGGGTGTCACAGCCGCCGTCCGCCAATGTGGTAAGTGCAGCCGTCCGCCATTTTAATAGGCGTTACAGCCACCGTTCACCATCTTGTTTTGTTCGTTTGTCATTTGATTACACATTACTGAAGTTTGCTTCTCACAATCGCTGGACCGCCATTTTAGTTTTTCCGTTTGTCATTTGATTTACATTGCTGGTGCTGTCCCCAGCACCGCGCCCAGCAGACGAATGATTTCCTCCACTCCCACCTTCCCAGGTCCCGATGTGCCAAAGTCTTCATAATCTCTCTACCAATGGACTACAGTAGCCCGTTGGGAAAACTAATCGAATAGCCGTAGGATGTCGTTTCATGACGTACTGAGGTATGATTGGTAGCTGCGTATCCCTTAGTTCTGCTTAACACCACGTTTGCTAGCATTCACTTTCACGCAGGATTTAACACAGTAGGCCGATTTTTATCGTTCTTCGGCGAGAAAGATCTTCTATAGTTCCTTTTCTGATGCTACATACAATCAATGCGACCAACTGTTACGAATTCAGTAACTCATGCGCGATCTACGTTGTTTAACGAAGCCTGTACAGGATACAGAAATTAATAACATCAACTCCTTGTGGCTGGAGGCTTTGTCACCACAGAAAATTAGTCGATAATACACATAATGTATAGTGTGATTGTATTGCCTATGGTAGTATATACGATGCTGGAAGTGAAACACTAATTTATTGTAAATATTACAGATGATATTTAAGATACAAAACCATAATGGCCTGATAACGTATAGCTACTTAAAGAAATATCTAAGCGACCACTACTACAAATCCTGCAAATTATCAAAATATTTCAAGGGAACAATTGTGATTGCCACCTCTACTTTACGTCATATATATATGTATATATATATATATATATATATATATATATATATATATTGCGAATAATCCAGAAGAGCGTCAAAATTAACGAATGTGCCGCCTTGTGTTATTTTTGCAGGTCTGGGTATTGTATTCCATTCACGGTTACTTCACATTTTTCTGAATTCCTGCTAAAATTCTACTTTCAGGATATTCCTCCACCTCGTGCTAATAATGTTTAACCGAGTCTAGAAATTACACCAAACGGACAACGCACTGCATTCATGCGCACTCAGTGTAATAATGTTTTGCGTAAGAACTATTTCTTACTAGGTATTACCAGCACACCTATTTTCTCACTATTATTATTATTCGTATTAATTATAAACGAAATACTATAATATCTAAATAAAATATTAATAAAAGTCCAATTTACCCTAAATAAGATCCTTTTATGTCAGCACGCGTATAAAACGCTTGCAATGCGTGGCATATTTAGGATACAATCAAATGCGTCATACATGGGGTGATTTTTCAAAGGTTTGGTTCAAAAAGTGTGAAGATACGGCGAATAGACTATAGTGATAACGAACACCACGCATCGCACTAATACGTGCAAAGAGCAACATTAAACCGCGCTGTCACCTGTCAGGCGCTTACAACGAGGTCATTAGCACACGTGTGGGTGCAATGAGATTGAGACGAAGCAGCTACAAAGCATAGTGGTGGGGGAAACTAAAATACTTCGAGAAAACTAGCCGGCCAACTGCAAAGGTCGCCACGTTCCCCACATGCGCAGATGGAGCGTTACTCCAACGGTAAGCGAACCTGGATCACTTTGGTAGGAGACCAGTGTGCTATCCACACGACCACCACGGTATAGCTGGTTCGCGGCAAAATGAACACTTCTGTAATCAACCTTTCAAGAATATCATTGCCCCATAACTGCATATATTTTAACGGACGCAGTGGCTGGAATGCTCCCAGTAAAATTAGCAGTAATGGAGAAAAGCATTTCCATGTACTCACGTCGTATTAAAACTCTAATATCTAGGGGCCGCAGTGATGTAGTGGGTAAACTCCTCGCCTCCCACCAAGGCGAACCAGAATCGATTCCTGGCGGGGTCGCTACCGGATTTTCGTATGTGGGAATCGTGCCGGATGATGCCGCTGGTTGACGGGTTTTCTCGGGAGATCTCCCGTTTCCCACGCTCCTTCATTCCGGCACTGCTGCATACTTACCTCGCTTCACCCTCATCGGCTCTCCAGACCTTTATGTTAAAAGTCGCCCAGAACTCTTCACTCATTCTAATATCCAAACTTGGGGGTTTTGGATATATTTTCCTTATCTTCTGCTTGTTTTATGCGTATAAAAATGGTAATTTCAGTATTCGTAACATATTTACGTTCATCAGAATATTGAGAGTTTTACTTGCTTGATCCACGAATAAAGGATTGGGCCAGTAGAAATGTAAAATTTACGCAAGGCGAAACTATACCGAAAGGCAGGAAAGTAGATCTTAAGCACGGCTTTCAAGATTGTTGTGTTAACAGTGTACAGACTTTACCTGGTAAGCTGTGCTAGCCAACAAGATTCTACTGAGTGCTTCATTTTTTTTTTCACAACATGCGAGAAATTATTTTTTCCTAAATATGAAATGTGCAAAGATAATAAAATTTTACTTTAGCTTTCAGTTTATAGAGATACACGATAAGTTTTCACACATTTTGTTGTTATGCGATATGATACTGTGCGTTGAGAATCCCTTGAAACACTAACATCAAATTGTATCTACGTTTATAAAACAATGTGATAAAAATAAAGTTTAAATAGCAACATATATTAAAATAATTTGAGAACTTGAGCAAGAATAAAGAGATTAAATTCCTTAGATTATATTGCTTCTAATAATTTTCCATTTTTTTCAGCATTTGTCCAATGATGCTTTGTTAATAATTTGGATACCGGAACTCTCAACTCGTTACCAGTTCTTGTAGCCTCTCACCCGCTATATTCATACAGGCGATAATATTGAACACACTATAGATATTGTTAATGAAATGTGTACACANGGATACCGGAACTCTCAACTCGTTACCAGTTCTTATAGCCTCTCACCCGCTATATTCATACAGGCGATAATATTGAACACACTATAGATATTGTTAATGAAATGTGTACACAAAATATGTATATACTGCAATAACATGTATTTCAATAAATTTTGTTTCTTACGTCAACAAGTTTCCAAGTATACCAATTTTTGAAAACGAGCAAAGTAATGTTAGCAAACTGTTGGAAAACACTTCACATTAAAGTACTGCTCTCACAAGATACTATTATTTTAGCAAATTATCCAACTATTATATCAAAATAAAATAATAAAAACGCAATAACGTGTAAAAAGAAAACAGTAAACAGAACTCGCAAAAAAACAAATCAAGTAATTAATTTTGTGGAACTTCATATAGTTCCGGAGAATGCGATAAACAAGCGTAAAAGAGAGCTCAAGAGAGAAATTCCACAGGATGGCAAGAGAAAAAAAAACACGCTGGCGGATGGATCGCTGCGTATCTGTACTATAGTCGGTATTCAAATAAGCTCCGTCATAAAGGAAAAAATTAAATTTTGTTGTGAATAAATTTAAGACTTTGCTATACTCAGCGTGAAAATACTCTTGTAATACGACCTTTACACGATAGTGTATTTAGTTATTAGATTATTAAATTTTAATCATATGCGAGTATAATCTAAGTTTTCATTTGCTNTTACACGATAGTGTATTTAGTTATTAGATTATTAAATTTTAATCATATGCGAGTATAATCTAAGTTTTCATTTGCTAGTAAGGATAATATACAATTTGTATCATTTTAGTAATAAATTTTAGCACTGTAGTGGCATATTAAGTAAAAATTGCCATTTTTTTAATCGTTTTTTATGTAAGCTTGACGCATGTCGCATACTAGAATAGGTATAGTGCCGTTACCATACCCTGCCATCTTATTAATACATATCCAGGGCAGGTAGTTGACAAGGAACTTTCAACCCGGGGATTCACCCCTGGGGATGAACCGAGGCTCGAAAGACACAGGGAATGCCCCGAGGCAAATGGCTCGGGGGAGAACCTTCAGTCACGCAAGAGAAATAGCCAGAATTGTGCAGACCACAGCTGAGAAATTAGAACCTTAGGAATCCCCGTGACACAACCCTCACCCTTCCTCCACCCTGCTTAGAGCACACAATCCACTGACAAGACACAAAATCGGGCACAAAAANGGGCTCGCAAGGAGCACCACATCGGGATGCTGAGTGCGATACCGAGAATGGGAGTCGAGTGGTAGCCTGAACGAAGGGCACCACGCCAAGGGAAGAGTCAGTCAGTCGTATCGTGGAGTAGGAGAGGAGACACGCTAAGGTCCCCGATGGGAACCACCAGCCGTGATCGCAGAGACACCACAAGTCCCGCAAAACCAACCCCGGGCTTCCGAGAAGGGAAGCCGAGCTGACCCAGTTACACCAACCAACGAAGACAACTCACCAAAATCCGCAGTCACAGTTAAGTAAAAACGTCTCCATTCAAGCAACCTTCCCCCGACGCATAGCATTCCGCCAACCCACCCTTCAGGCCTATGACATGTGGGGGCTCAGTCTCGTGTGTGTGTAAATACCCATGTTAGTTTCGGTAAAATAAAAGACTTGTGTGTTAACTAACTGAGAATAAGAGTATTTGTTCATCCCTTATGCANCAAAGTTTAGTAACTCAGTACCCTACTAGCCACCATCATGTATAACTCAGGTGGGGAGTAGCGTCAAGCTTTTGTGAAAAAAGTGGATGGCAGGAGGAAAGGAGGGGTAAAAGGAATAAATTGAATAAAAAGGGGGGGGGGAGATAAGTCGTGAGTTAAAGGGTCTTGAAAATTCGGTTGCTGGTGCTGCACCGAAGGCTGACGTTTTCAAGTTATATTTCTATAGCAGAGCAACAGTAGCAGTCAGAGGTTTTTAAATAAGAATTACTACCTGCCAGAAGTGCTGGAGAGATTACAATAGATGATGTCAAAACCGTAATTAGTGGCTGTAATCAAAAGTTGGAAGTGATAAGTAGATGAACGCAAAGTTTCGTTTTATTCTATGGATGCACGGATCAAGGCCAAGTTAAACGAAATGACAGGAGTTGGGCGAAAATTGGAGCCAGCTGCTCTATCTGAATAACATCCGGCCAGTGTGGACAGTAATTGTCTGGGACACCAGTTTACGGAGCGAGGGTTTCTGGGTTCGGATCCCGAGTAACTCATATATGTGTGTGCCATATTTAGGTGAAAGTTATGATTAAATTTAGTTTGCAAGCCATCACTGATCAGCACACTGGCATACGGTGGGGGTTGTGGGCGTTTAAGATGTTTAAGAGAAACATTTTTTTCTAGAGCTTGAGGATATTTTATGGTTTCGTGGCATGATCTGAACAATAACTGGATTAAAATGCTAAATCATTTGAAAAATACTATCATGTTTTTAATTTTGTATTTTGATATGAAGTTTGGTTTCATTTAAGTGTTTCTTGAAGTTACAGGTGTGGAGTGTTACAATTAATTTGGAATCCGGCAATTGGTTCACCTGCGTTAAGGTTTAAATTGTAACTATTTCGACTTCAAAATTTATCTAAAATTATATTTTAAATACGGGCGAACCACGTAGCAAATTTCCAATAAAACGTTTTTCAAGATATTCTAATGGCATTAACAATTATTTCTAGTTGAAGCCTATCGTACTAATTTCAATTCAAAATTGAGAGGTGTATGAAAAAAATGTAAATTTAAAATTCCCATTTTTCCTTTCATTTTATTTTTAAAATTAATATTCCGCCGTTATTTCATACCACGGCGAATAAAAGAATGTGCTAAAAATGTATAAAGTAATTATTGAATCTAGAAAACCCGCAACAAAACGCAGTCGAAATAAAACCGTCTGTCTGAAGAAAGGATCAGGAGAAACAAGTACATGGAAGTCGACATGAGGGCAGAGAAGGAAACGGGATAACCTCGCGGACACCGCTACACTACGTTAGCGTCATCCAGACTTCCTACACTAAAAATCACCGTTCGGAGCTTGAGATCGAGCAGACTTCCAACCGAGAGCACAACACGAATCTTCGAATCCCTTCAAAAAATTTCAGCAACGAGCGATTAGACTTCGCACGACCTTCCTGATGTTCTCCTTATTTTCCATGTATAAATCACTTCTTTGTAAAGAATGTTGATAAAAAACAACATCCGCGGGACAAATACAGCATATTTATTATTCCGGCAAGTTCCCTAGCGAGTTAAGACGGCCGCAATGCAGCCAGACAGTGCTGAGTTCATCTCTCTAACGGTAGAGATATTTTCATTTCCTGTCCCCCGCTCCCTTCAGGTTAATTTTGAATTTACTTACGTCACGTCTAAAATTGAAACAGTTCAAATCACTTGAAATCAGAAGTTTTTCTCATCATTATCAAAGACTCCTTGAGTATAATCTCTGATAGCCTGCTGGAAATTTTATTTCAGAGGCTGGAAATCTAGATTCAAGAGAGATTTATAGTAAACTGTCAAGATGTCCACTGTTTGAAATTTCCCAGTGAATTTCAGTGATATGTCAGTCTGTTATACCAAGTGAGTAGCTTTTCAGTGATTAGAAAAACTCTTTCAGCTTTTGAGTGGAAATATCTTACATAGAAATCATACAGCCCCAAGATCTGACACGAACCAACGAGGTTGAAGTAAAAAAGTCTCCGCAATGCAAGGCTTTGGGATCGAGATCCGAAAAATTCACAAGTGAAGACTGTTTCACTGACAAGCATGCTTCCAGATTAGGTGTGGAGTGTTATAAAACAACTATTATCACTTAATTTTTTCCCCTGTTGTAGTTAACACAGTTTGTTTAAATGCGAAACACTATACATCTACTGTTTCTTGAGAGTAGTTAAGAAAATTACTATTTCCAGCTGCTTGATTAAATGTTCTTATACCAAACACATTTAATTGAAACGTTATCTCATAATTCAAGGACTGCTGGTCTCGAATATGTTACTTTTAAGAAATGGTTGATGATTTATTTAGATGTATAAGCAACCCCTTTCCAATTAGCCCTACCAGCAAAACGGAAGGGATCTCTAAACACAATTTACTTGCAAATATCTTGAATATCTGAGTCATCATAAATAGGTGTGTAATGATTCACTGAACACTTTAAAAAGTTCTGCTAAATTTTCTTCTTTCTGCCAAGTCGTTAACCTTTCACAAAAAGTAACAGTTTACTTTGCCATATACTTAACAGTTGGCATCTATGCGTTGATATAGTGGCTTTGTGAAACTTAGTAACATAAATAAATATATACTGTTACTTCTACCCTTGCCTACATTAACGCATATAGGTAAAAAATAAACAGATCTCAGTATCAACTAATTGAAACATTGTGATTTAAATAAGAAAATTAAATTTGGTACTAATGTATATATTTCGCTGCCAAATTCACAACATAAATGCCAAGCATTGTTTATGTTAAGTGTTAATGTTATTAAGAAGCTTCTACGGGGTACAAAATATTTTTTTATAGTTTATTTACATGTTTTAAATTAAACATGAACCATGTAACTTATATACGCGCTGGTGGCAAATTAAAAATTATTATAGAACTTAAAGAGGATGTGAGTGAAGAATGGCTATATTTAAGGAACCTATCAGGGCGTATGCAGCAAGTAACATTTGGGATACAGACTGAATGAAGATAGATATAATAGCGACCTTCTAGTCAAACAGAGAGTGGAGTGGAGTGGAGAGATTTGGACGGCTCTTAACATCGTGGTCGTGAGAGCCAATGAGGGTGAAGTGAGGTGAGTGTGGAGCAGCGCCGGAATGAAAGGGCGGGGAAACGGGAGATCCCCGAGAAAACCCGCCGACCAGCGGCATCGCCCAGCACGATTCCCACTTGCGAAAATCCGAGAGCGTCCCCGCCGGAAATCGAACCCTGTTCACCTAGGTGGGAGACGGGTAGTCTAACGACTACACCACCGTGGCCCCACAAACAGAGATCGAATGTTTGATAGGGACGTTTATTTGCCAGGAAGCTGCACTATCGTATATTAAGAGATAATTTGCACAAGGGAGGATAAACACCGCCATCAGGTAAGATAGCATGGCACTGCCGCGGAAAAGCCCACTGGCCAAGAGCCATTGGTAGAGAAGGTCACTATCGCACAAAAATCCACTCGGCACAACATCATAAATAAGTGGATAGTTTTTTTGAGTAAAATCCGCCAGGCAAAAAGACTCGCTTCGGTTGTGGGAACACAAAGCCTTGTTGTGAGAACCCTTGCAGGCAATACAGGCAAATAGGGTTGAAACATGACCGTGCCATATGGAACCGACAAGGCAAATTCTCCCTTGAGATCAAGAGAGTTGAAGGGAGGACTAAGATAGGAAGAGAGACTAAGGCAAATAGGGCTGAGGATACAATGAATAAAAATAATGTAAGGAAAGCTAATTATGGAGGCAGAAAGAAATATTTTATTCAGAATTTTCCTTGATAGAGTTTCACGCCCGGCGCGTAGCAGGGTCTTACAAAATTCTGAGCATATGCCTATTATTTATGGGTTTCCAGGATGCTGATAATGATGCTTTGTTCTCCTTTAGGCACTGCCCGAGTGAGCGCTGAGCTTCTTGGACAGAAGATACCAACCACCTTAATGCATTCTCAACCCTCTAACAGGAGTTGGGGTAGGAGACAATCGACCACCCCTAATCGCACCACACTCAATGGTGATAGGTACATTTATCTATTACTGGCATGTGTTTCAGTGAAAGCCAGCCAGTTTGTGACAGCTCGACTTTGGCTTATGGTGTGTGGCTTTTCCAATTACAGGTAAAGCCAGAATATAGCCAAGTTTGTGCATCAAGGCGGGGTTGAGTGTACAGCATATTCTCAGGGTCGGAACAGATCAAATGATTTTTTTTTTTTCGTTGATACTGTCACATTTGGTAGATTTAGACTTCGTCGAGATACTTGGCTCTACCAAGTTATTCCTCGAGGTGCGGCATCTCTGATAAAACTTGAACCTGGGTTACTCTAACCCTAGAATTCTCAAGGCGCAGCTCTCTTGGGTTTTTTTTTTTTCCTTCCTGAGGAGCAATTGGTTACTGAGGCGTGTGTGATGTTTCTGGTGGCACTGTACAAAAATAATACTGAGCATGTATTTTTCCCAATCTCGATAATTGTTGGAAATATAAAACCTCTTTAGCTCTTTGTTTCTCCTTTCTGTAGCATTTGCTTACTAAATAGGAATGACCCAGTGCTCTGTATATCAATGCTGGTAGACCCGATTCAATTTATGGCAGTGGAACTGAGTTCCATTTTCACTAAGATAGTACTTGGTGTGCTTCAGACAGAGTTTGGTAGTGCATGTTCCTTTTATATTATAGTGAGGGCTTCTATTCAGCTATATATAAGGTCATCAGAGATTAGAAAACTGGTTTTTCTATTCCTTAGGTGGGAATTACAAATCCAAGGGAAACACTTTCTCGCAGCATACAGGGTTATCTTGGGTAGAACTGCTTTTTTCATGTTATGGCTGTTATTTAGCACCAGTTTAATGGACTATTTTTACAAATTAGCATAATTAATATTGCATTATTTCCAATAATGGTGTAGTTGAATCTCAAAAGCCATCTCGGTATCCCATGTGTGATCAGCCAGGTCTAAATAACAGTTATGATATATTGCCTGTAGTCGTGTGTATCGAGTACCCACAGTCAATATGAAGCATTACACCTGGTCTCATGGATACATGTACTGCCCTCTTTTTCTATTAACTTGTACTACTTATTTCCTGTGGTTCCTTTTGCAAGGTAATGGCAGATTATGTGGTCTTCCTTTTCCTGAACACACGCCACCTTAATGAGTGTGGGAAGGGATCACTCTTATCATTGTATCTGCTGTAAGAAATCGGTTTCCTGCAATATAACTGAATATAATGTTGTCAGCAGGTGCGTCCGCCTCCTACGGTCTTCTATTTATCAGTAATAGACTGTGGCTATTCGAAACTAGGAGAGTGTATTTGTCAAGGTGTGTTTTGTTCTAGGACAGTGTAGTTAGATGAAAGCGAATTTCTGGATTTGGGGTTCCTACTGAATCAGCATGGCCTGGTTATCAATTAACTTTTAAAGCCTGGTGAGGAATTGATATCTCGGCAAGCAAGGACACTCCTTTATGTAATATTTTATTTTATTAATTTTCCAAACTATAACCTGACAACATTCCTGTACATTACAGTGATAAGTTTCTTCGAAAAGAATAAGCCCAGCACTCATGTCGGTTAAGGATATGGGGCCAAATGTTTGGGCATTCTTGGTACAGTACTGCCTCATTCCTACGCAATTATTTTTAATTAGTGTATTCGACATCTACTCGGGATCTAGCTTACTTGGGTTGTTGTTAAGTACCACTGTGTTTGGCTGTACACCTTGAATGCATATACTATATTCATAGGGTAATTGGGACAATTGGGTCATGCTGGTTATAAAGCTGCAGCCAATTGCAAGGTCCGATTAATTTTCTCATCTTCCAGCACCAACAAGATTAGGAGCTTTCCTTGAATGTATATATTTTTCTTGGCTGGGATAACGCCCTTTAATTGTGCGATATTCCGAAGGAACTCGTTGTCAGTCATTCTCAAGTGGTATTTTTTTACATTACATTCTATATTACTCAGACTTTGTCATTCCTAGCATTTATGAACTAGAAAAGAATTACTTGAAAATGTATGTTTTCAGTGGCAGGTGTATTTAAAGAAGCAAAACATTTGATTTTCAATACACTGATACACTTATTGTCATAAAAAAAATAGTCACGCCCAGCACTATACTGTCATCCTGATGTGTTAACGCCATTACGATTCTCGTGGCATAAATGATAGCATGGCGAAGCTGTGTACATTTTAATCAGTGCGCATGCGGAGTGGACGTCAGTGAGTAGGTAGCATACCTTACATTCGACAAAGGTATGAACAACTTACAAAGTTTAAGAGAGGGTGAATGACTGGACTACAAGAGGCATGGTGATCGTTCCATCGAATTTCCCACCGCTTGGACCATCATGGCCGAACTGTGTGATGGTGTTGAGAACAGTGAAAATATTAGGGAACATTATGAGCTGGGAAGGCTTTGGCCAGCCCAAAATGACTACAATAAGAGAGGAACGTTTATTGTCCAACAGGTGTGAACTCAACCAAACGTTCCCCTATTCACCACCCTGACATATGCAGTGGCTTCTCTAGTAACTCTTTTTACCATTCTCATTGTTGCGAAGCGACTTGCAAAATAAGCCTTGCATCCACGAATTCCTTTAAGCCATCTTACATGGATACTCCTATAATGGTGAATTCGTTTGCAGCTATGGTCTAAACAGGTAGCATGGACCACTGAGGAATGCTGATTCATTGTTTTATAGTAAAAAATCCAGGTTTTGTACAGACAAAGATAACAACTGTATTCAAGTATAGAGGGGCATTGGACAGTGCGAAATTCCGGGGTATATTGCTGAGCGATGCACTACCTTAACTGGAGGTGCCATGGTGTGGGGAACAATCTGCTATGATTATCGGTCTGCCATGCTAGGAATAAGGTGAACACCAGTGGTAAAACATCATATTTAGGTCATTCTGTGACATCATGTAACTCCTTTTATGGTGTGGCACCAGTGGGCAATAGGATAATGCTCACCTACCTACTGCATTAGTTTCCGAAGATTGAATAGTGCTGTCGATGCCCTTCCTTAGCCAGCCTGGTCCAGATTTGCTGCCTATACTTCATGTATGGTGCCAGTTAGGATATGTTCTTTCATTAATGTCTTTGGAGTGTCTGGAGCAGTTGCAACAACTATGGGGCAATCTTCCACATACCAGAATTATCATTTCATGCAGTGAGCATGACTGTATCACTACATGTGACAGGAGGGGTGTTGCAACAATGCACTAAAGGTACTTTTCAATTTTACAGTTTTGGCCGAATAAACTACCCATTTGTATTTATGTTGTATCAGTTATTTTGTGCCATCATTGCCATTGACTACGCCAAATCCCATCCCTTTTCGATGTCTCCTGTGTGAAAACATTTTAACGGCAATGATTATACCCCTAGGTATATTAAACGAGTATGAGTTTTTTAGGGGAAAGTTTATATGGTTTTTTATAAATGTAATTGCTAGTTTACTGGGGGATGTGATATCTTGTGATTATGGATGCATTGTACCCTTTAGCACAATACAGGGACGAGTTCCTTTAGCTGTTCTTTGGTTAAATGATGTGGTTAATCTGTCTTCATATCAGGGGCCATTTTACAAAAAGGCTTAGGTAGACAACAGATCACGTGATTCTTATCTGTGCCTGGGTTGAGACAGTTTCAATCGATGCCCATCGCCATTTGATGCCATCTCAGCCAAGTCTCCCGAGGCTTATGAATTCCTAAAACTTCTCGGCGACTAGACAGATTACTGAGTGAGATCGATAGCTTCAATGCAAGAAATCCAATTTTGCGAAGAATCGCATCAGAGTGGGATAAATCGATTTCCAAGAACTGTCTACATGTGTGTTTTTGTTTTCCCAGTTTAAGGAAATTCATGTGGAGGAAATGTGAGATAGGTGACAGGTTTGCTAGAGCACACTAGATTCCAGAGGCTAGGTTGACAGTCAACTCATGACAATGGGATAATGATAATGCTTCTCCAATTTTTTGAACTTGATTTACCTTTGGGGACTTCGTGGAGTTGGAATTTGGCCTCATACTCTTGTGTCGTTTCCCAATTACTTCCCTTTATGTTGTGTATGTACTAAACAGTCCTATGAAATTAACTCTCTAGGCAGAAATGGCATTGCAGTGATGTGAAGTTTAGCCAGAATTGTAAGTAGTGAAATGAAACTTTAAGTCCATGATTTACTTATCCTCCTCTGCCCATTAATTACCTCATCATGATGGGCCCAGATATTAAATTACACTCTATGTCCTTAAGAATGAAGGATAGATGGGGAGAACAAGTATGTTTGTGGAAAAAACCTACAAATTTGAGTTCGTACTATATCTAACAGTAGAAGGGATATATTTAATGTAGGTAAATCGGGTTTGCATTATTTAGGTACAAGGAGAACAGTAAACTAAGTGTATATTATCCAGGTAGTATCTACTAGTCGGTCATTTTAGAAGAGAGCTATAGTAATGTTTGACTGTCCTCTGGCTGATTGTTAATCAGTATCAGCAACATAGGGGACCGATTCTGCTTTCATGTGAGATATTTGAGTCAGTATGCTCTCGCACTCAGCCCAGCCACTTCAAAAATGTTATCTAATGATACTGAGCCCGCTCCTAATTTTGTCCTGACTGTGTTTCATTATTTGTAGCCAGGCAGTGAAATTCCTTTTTCTTAAGATAGCCAATATTGTACTTGAACTCTATAAAGGTAATGAATATAAACCCTTGCCACGAGAAATATACTGGAAAAACCTCGCCGAAAGGATGAATACTCTTGTTGTGGAAAGTCGACATAACAAGACTCGCTGAAGAGAAGTAAGGTCTTTTTGCAGAATCTCACTGAGCAAGACTCACTGGTATTAAAAGACAGTGAAGTCTCGCAGATTTTGTATGGTTTATGTAATATAAAGCTTCATCATGGAAACCTGCTTGAAGGGCCTTTTCGGGTTACGATAAAAAAAAATTCCCAGGGCAACCACCAGGCACATTTCGCTGGGGTGAGAGTAAAAGAAAAATAACATTCTTGTTCACAAGAAGACCGCCAGGTTATTTACAGGAAGCCCACCAGGCCAGGGCACATCGGAAAAGAGGGGAGAGGAAAAACGAGGTGTTGGGAGTAAAGTATTGATGGTAAAGAGAGCAGTTGAGGCAAGGACAGCAGTGGAAGCAAGAGAAGCAGTTGGACAGGTAGAGCAACTGTGGAAGACAGCTAAGATCTATCATTTCACTTTTTATTTCTTGAATGGGTCCACACATAAAGAGTAGTGAGAGTTAGCACAACATTCTGAGTGCGGACAAGCTGTTTATAAAGGCCGAGGATATCAGTAAATATTGGTTTCTCTCTTACTGGTATGGCATACGAAATTCTGAATATCTTAACCCCCCCCCCCCCNAGCAGCAGGATAACAGAGTGGTCACCCCCAATTGTTCTCATCACAAAGAAGCCAGTTAGTTTGGGCTTTATTTTCATTCATTAAGGCATTTCGTAACTCAAATTACCAACGACTGTGTACTTGAGCTGAGTTAACAATGCAGATTTTTTTACCCCATGATAATTATGAGTAAATTAAATTAATGATGCAAGAGGATTCAGCTTTAATAAAAGAATGAACACAGGATGCCGAAAAATTATTGGTCGATGTTAGTTGTTTCTGGAAAGAAGTACAGTTACGATAAATTCCATAATGTCTAGTACACTAGTACACAGTAAAATATTTCTACCAGTACAAATTCAATGATACATCACAAAATATACCACTTTATATTTTAATGCCTACATTTCGCATCACCTGACTCAAATAACTTGTAGAGAACATAACGCAGCTTTAACAACAAATATATTTATATGCATTTTAGTAATTGGCATAACATCTCATGGATGTGTGTAGGGGTAGTGTATTAAGTTAGAAACTGCAACGACGTTTCCAAATATGATTGTAAAACGAAGTGAGGAAATCCATTCTCAAGCCAGCTTGTTGATATCGTCTTTCACACAGTTGTTGTATCACATACATTTAAACATATCTTGAAAACACAGCATAATTTTTTCACACCTGAGTTTAGGGATGTGCAAATAAAACTTAAATAATAAACTGATAAAGTGCTGAAATAAAATTCTTGTGCCATCAGGGAAAAAACCCCACCTTAACAATACGATTGTGAGTAATGAAATGATTTATTACATACCAATTACACTTCACATTTGTTACAAATTTATGTTTCTTCTTCAATTGTTACGAATTTTTACATTAAGAGCAAATTATTGCAACAAACAGGAATTTTTATAAATAATTGCACAGGTTTTTTTTTTTTTTTTTTGTGATATATAAGAATAAATGGTTATGTTTAAAAAAAATAAGCCTTACTCTTAAGGTTTGCGATTTAAATACATTCATGTTATCGAGACAAAAATCTCCTTTCTTTCATAAAATAATTTAATTTCCCTTTTAAATTTAATATTTATTCTCATCTTGCACATAGCATTATGCAGCCATATCACATGAAAACATAAGTTATGTTAATATGTGTAAATATATGTTTCATTTTGCCTATAATAATGTTTTCTTTACAGGCAGCAAAGAATGGAGGAAACATATTTTTGGACATCGCACGACTTCTTGGAGAAGATATTACAAGAATCTAGAAATAACATCCACAAACCTATATGTAAGAGCAAAGTTCAACCTGTAAATGGCAAAGGCGATAATTATGTTAGCAAGCTTTTCCGAGTAACAGTGAAGTCAGAAGATCCAGCTGAGAAGAAAACATTCTTTGTGAAAGTTCTACCAGATGAAGGTGCTGTGAGAGACTTGATTGTGCAATCATCAACATTCCCCAACGAAATAAAAAATGTACCAAGAAACTTTGCCACAGATGAATAAAGTGTTGTCCCACTTTGCTCCTCAAAAGTTCAGGAATCTGGGTCCTGAATGCTACTACATAAGCAGTGCGGAAGAACCATTAGTTCTCATCATGGAAGATATGAAAGAAAAAGGCTACTTAATGGCGGAAAGGCGAAAAGGCCTCGATTTCGAGCACTGCTTACTGGTCATGAAGACGATCGCCAGATTTCACGCCTCTTCTCTTGCTGTCCACGCAAACAACCCGTCATCTGTTGAAAATTACACAACGAATCTGTTCTTCGAGGAGTCGTGTAAAACCTTTTGGAATAATTTTTTCCGATCCACACTGAATACAATGGCGGAAGTAGTGAGGAAATGGGACAACTTCGGAGACAAGTTTGCAGAAAAGCTGCTTACAAGAGTACAAACTTTCAGAGATGATTTGGTGACTTTGATGAGTGTGAGAGATGATATATTTAAGGTCCTGGTGCATGGAGACTTATGGGTCAACAACATTCTCTTCCGCTACAACGATGAAAACGGAAAACCAGAAGACGCAACGCTCATAGATTTTCAGTTCTGTTTCTTCACTTCGCCGGGTATCGACCTCCAGCATTTCGTTCACACAAGTCCGACGGAACACGTTCGTATCAACCACACAGAAGATCTGCTTCGGGAGTACCACAAGGAACTGTGCGACACGTTACAGCTCCTGGGCTTGGGTCACAAGACAGTAACATTCAGTCAGCTGCTCGAGGAGTACGAGAAAAAGTCCTTGTATGGTGCATTTGCAATTTTCCACTGCTTACCGGTGATACTGAGTGATCCGAGTGACGCCTTCGATTTCGAGGGCGTGTTGAGAGATGAAGCAGATGAGGACGGTTTCGTCAGGAGGACAATGAATGAAGATTATGCTGTGGTTTTGAGACGGATGCTTTTGGTGTTCGAAAGTAAAGGAATCATTTAAGTGCCACCATAAACTGGGTGATATTGCAATTGACGTCACGAAATGCTTATATAGAAATACATATTTTTTAATTTGTACATTAAATAAGTTTTTACTTTGAAATTTAACAAGTGTTTATTTAACAATCAATAACATTTCATTTAGGTTAGTAGAATTTTGAGTGGTAAAGCATAAAATATCAATTTTATTTAAATAAATCCAGTAATATACAACTGTCACAAGTGGTTATTAACTACGAAAATGCCACGAAATTATACAAATTATTGAAGTGTCTTGGAAAAACGTCGCCATTGTAACAAAATTAGGAATATGTTTATAAAGAAATCTAATGGATATATATTTTAATATGATAAAGTTATGTCTTAAATTGTTGTTTTTCATACACTCAGTTACGAAAATTTCTAAAGGACATCGTTTTTACAGTTACAAAGGTGATATAAAGCCTTCTCGATTAAATATATTTTGGTAAATAACCAAAATGGCAATGACTTTATCGTGCCTTTTTTTTGTGCATATTGAAACTCTAATAAGACAATGTTATCTCCTTGTAAGTATAAAATAACATTGTTTACACTACATCAAGTATTTATAAAATTCAGTCAAGAACAATTCGATCTAAATTGCCCGCTTTTAAATATTTCTCAATAATTCTTTATGGTATTTTATATAGGCACACGATGGTTTTATGTCTACATACACTACTGTAACACATTTTACATACTAATGTTATGTCGGAACTTCAATTTATTTCTCTTCTTATCAAGGTAGGTAGCGAATACATATGTGATTCGGCTGAATTATCTACTATACGGTATCTTATTATTCACTTGTTTGTAGGAGTATGTTCTGTAAATACCGTGTAGGATGGTGCCAGTTGGGACGCCGGATAACAGCGTAACGTAGCGTCGTGAAATGTGAAACGACGCTAAACTAAATAATAAATGGAATTCAAAGTACCCTCACGCAGCGTACGACAAATGTAGATATTATTGTGTGTACTCACTGCGCTCTTAATATCACCCCTTACGGTATGACAGCACTACGTTTTTTCACAACAGTACATCTGTTTATAGCGTGAGTCTGACGCAGAGGCGGCAGCTGTACGTGTAACGTGTTTCAATAGTAGAGTGCCAACCCTGGCTGCGCAGCCGCGATAGTCCAAACTGGGTGTGAGAGTAGTGTAATTGTTAAAAATCAGAAGAATTGTCACTTTAACACCTTGACAACGCAGTGTAAAAACTGTAACTCAAACTGATCTGTGTCTCCGAAAAAACCCTGACAACTTGATTAAAATATTTTACTTGTGGTAGTGGCTTTCGCAATACTGTCGTCTTGTGGTGGTTTGGAATAAGCATGTAAAAATGTTAAAACAACACCAAATCTTTAATAAATCTTTTAAAAAAATTGTTGCTTTAAGTAAAAATTGTGTAAATAGCTGGCGATAGGCTTGAAACTCAGTTCAGGATTTTACGTAGTAAATGCCAGAGAAAGTCAAGTGCGTGAGAAAACAACGTGGTGGAGTGAGAAACGTTCGAAAATTTGTACTAACGTTATTACGTAAAAACGTAATTTAGAAATGTCTTACCTGAATTTAGGTTGCCAAAATGTAGAATTCCGGTCGTGACGTTCTCGATGATCAGGTACGACGACGAGGCATCTCTCCGGATGCTAAGGAGCCCTGGGTGACGTCTTCCCTATGTAGGCTGACGGGCTTATGGTGCTCGCATACAGTCCATACTTGCACCTTAACCGACGTCGTGCGAGTTCAAGCTAACCTCCCTGAAATCTACGCTGGCGGAAACTGTATAGGCCTGCTTTTTGTGTAAAACGCCTCACGTCTTCGTCTATTCTAGACGGCGTGCAAATTCAGGCGTGCGAACTCGGCTTTTCTCTTATAAATATCTCTATAAGCGGCTAGTGCGCAGCCCACCGGGGCTGGCTGCCTGTGGTCGAGTATCGCAATACGCCTGTCTTACTCATCGAAAAATTTAACTTAAGAACGTTCTTCAGACATAACAAATCACGAGGGGCACAACTCAAAATTATTCATACTGGCATTTAAAAACTGTCACAACAATCGAAAAGCACAGAATCATATGCCCTTGTAAGTACACATGCTCAACGCAAAAACTGAAAGACGTATAATTATGTAGTCAAATACAAATATAGTTAAGGAAAAATTTAATACATTCTAAGTACTCTGTTTTAAAACAAATAAATATATGTTGCTATTATAAATAAATCATATGAAAAATAATATTAAGCCTGTAAAACATAAAAATCACGTATTAATAAATATTTATTTTTAAGGCCCAAAAAAAACGTGTTTTACTTTGTGAGTGTAGAAAAATAGCCCATGCTATAGAGATTAATTTACGGACATTCGTGTTCAAAAACTTTAACGGTGTCAACCACTATTTTATAATATTGTTTGGCTGTCTTCTGAAAATATGTGATCGGTTATTATTGTTACTAAAAAGAATAAGATCAGAAAAACCAAATTTTACATTACAGTCTTTAAAAAGTCGCTTTAAAAATAATATTTAAACAATTTAAACTTAAACTTAAAATAATTAAGCATACTCACTATAAATTCTAACTTTCGCTGAAAAGTTAAGGTATTCCGCGGCTTTGGGATTGAATCCAAAAACAGTTCTTTTATCATCCACATTCACTGTATTTTCTATTTGTCTGGCAGCAAAATCCGGTACCTTAATCTCAGATGAAACCTCTCGATATCACCTGGATATGTTCAGATGCCCATTATAATGGTTTAATGGTTTGAAGCACATATATTGCTTAATTTATTATATCCCACATATTTTATATTTTTTCGTAGCTTTTCTCAAGCATTGTACCGACCTCCGGAAATCTTTTTCCCTCCTATTTGTGTATAATTATAAGTGTTTTCAAGTCCATTCATGTTTAATTTCTTTTTTAAATGTGCCCGAACCAGCAGCTTGTGCGTTCCCTCTCAAGCCCGTTTCCTGACATTTCTCCTGTCCCGTTGGCCAGTTGTGGAACGAGAAAGCAGCTACGTCCGAACGCCGACACACCCCACCGAGAGGATCTACTTGAAGAAAGAGAATGGCCTAAGTTTGTGAAAGTTAGATCAGTCATGTTTTTTTGTGTGATGCCTATAGAGAGAAAATAAAAAAGGCTGGTAATAATAGCGTAATTATTATCCATACATACCACAGCAGGTGAATGAATGGATATTCAAAGTCTTATCTCCGCACCCGCTGATAGCAGAAAGGTCATTTTTATTTCGCGACAGTTATGAAAGGCAGAGTATGTGGTGAGTAGGCTACAATCTGAGTCTTGAATGACACGCGGTCCAGTGATAGAGTGATACAGTGTTACGTGATATAGTGTTATCATTAATGTATCACGTTGTTACGAACTAACTTTTCAGCTAGCTCGTACGTGAAAGTTGCTGGTGATGTAGCTCAATAATGACTCATGATTCGGTAGGGCACAACAGTATCTGATGAGGTTTATTAACATTAAGTTTTTAAAATAACTATTTATGTTACTATTGATCGGGGGAGCTTTACATTGAATTCCAAGATGATTATTCATTACATTTAATTCCCACCATTTTATTTAAACCTAACTCGAAAGTAATTACCTTGTTGTAGCCGGAGGCTGATTCTACGAGACTGTTAGCGACGGCCGGACACACCCATCTTCCTGGTCTGCTTCGCTGGTCGGGTCAGCTCCCAAAGGACTAAAGACGAAAAGACGCTCTTCCGGGTGTTACGCCGGCCTATATCAAGCGCGTGGTTCTGCGGCCCCGCTCAGTGACTGGTGGAGGGGATTTCTGCAACTGTCTTTTTTTGCAAGGATCGACAACCAAATGGTGGCGTTGCAATCCCGCTCGTTTCCAGGTTTAATGTTTGAAGGTGTGATCAGGCAAGCCGTTCAGCTAAGGCCTGATCACACCATAACAACGTGTACTCTCTATATACAGGTGTTCTTACAAGCTTCCTGTTTCACACCACGAACACTCCTGCAGTTCGTCGCCTTCCTACTCACGCACACGCCTCCCATAAGGCTCCTTATGATCTGGGCAGTCGTCTCCCTAAATGCGGCAACAGAGTTCTGCAGACTAGAGAATCTCTCCGAACTTTTCTCAACTTAGTTTTCCACTGTGACTAACTGGGATACGACTTTACAGTCTCGACATCACGCTGGGCACATATTCTCAGCAGAGGATACGTCATTCACCAGGTATGTGCTTGGTTACCCACCCTGCTCTTCAGTCCTGGCTTCGATCTTCATGTAAGGTTAGAGTCTCGGGCGCAAGGAGGGAATGATTTGGAGGACTGCTACACAAACTTAGCAATAATCTTATCCAAGTGAGCGCTGAGGTGGCCCTATATTAACAGGGAGGTATCGCATGTTATCGTATGACGGTAGTGTGCTAGCCATTTCTGGAAACAATTATCACACATGGTAACAATTTCAAAAAGGCCAATGTTTTTTTAATACATTCTACTGCTGAAAAGGTTGTTTGAATCAGAGAACTATTAGTAATTAAAAATCAGTCACATTGTGGCTGCTGGATTTCACTGATAATCATTACATACTTCAAATAGAATGATTATCGGGGAAACAGAATAAATAACTGGTAATTCAGTAATCGGTGGTCTTTGTGATTTCAGTCGTTTCTTCGGATTTACAGTCTCATTTAACAGATTTAAAATAGTTTTAACTGATAAAATTAATGGTTGTATATACGTAATTCCTTACTTATGCTAGAATTCTGGGACATCATAGCGGAGGAAAATTTTATGAAACTGACATCTTGCCAACTTTTCATCATTGCACTGGGAAAAATATTTCGACAGTAAAAACACCAATATTTATTTGTTTTTATCCACAAATAATAATGTTATTTGAAACAAATGGGAGTGTACAGTGGAAAGATTTTGGTGGCTCTTAACATTGGCGTCTTGAGAATTGATGATGGTGAAGTGAAGTGAGTATGGAGCAACCCCGGAATGCAAAGGCTGGGAGAATGGGAGAACCCAAAGGATACCCGTCGATCAGTGGCATCGTCCGGAACGATTTCCGTGTGCGAAAATCTGGGAGTGACCCCGCCGGCATTCGAGTCCGGTTCGCTTTGGTGAAAGAAGTGAGCATTCTAGCCGCTACTCCACCGCGGCCTCTGAAAATGATGGGTGTTAAGTGGGAACATCGTTGACATTTTATCGAATATTATAATTAAGTAAAGTAAGGAAAAAATCAAATGATGATAACCAACTAGTATCACACTAACGGTATATCCAAGCATGATAGGTATTGTACGCAGCTGAGAATGAGTAGATTCACATGAAAATGTAAATTGCATACATGGTTGCTGAAAGTAAACATATTTGGAATCATAATGATAAATGGAAGTAGGAAGCAATCGATGTTTCTTTCGCCGCTTAAGTTTCGGCACCATCGTCAACAAACACTTCGAAATACACTACGGAGGTGTCTCTGAAGGATGAAACTGTCGGATTTTTATTTCGTCATACGGTATAGGTGGAATTTACGAGTATCATACGACAAAGAAAAGTGTCATGTAATATGTGTTTAGTTATACTCGTACTTTCTTTAGCAACTTACTGCAGGTGCCTAGAATCTTCAAGCAACAATCAAATGAGGCACTTTTGCACACGTGGGATGAATACGCTTCTTGTTTTGGCATGATTTTCTGATAATTTGATTTTTTGTCCACTTTTCAGAAATTGTTTATGTATTCACAAGAAAACTGGCAAGTAAGTGGCCGGGGAAATTTAAGCGAGCAGGGTGTCGTCTCATGACGAACTCCAATCAAGCATCAGTAGCAAACACCTCTCAGCTGGCACTTGACAAAATCGTCCGCTTTTTTATGTTAAGTCTGGATATAAACTCCAAATAACACAGATATTCGTTGGTGACGTTTGAGCATGATGGTAAATGAACGGTTTACCTAATAACTACATGTGCTTCTGAAAACGCACAGGTTGTTTTGTGAATAGTTTCTATATTTTTCTCGACCCCAATAGTAAAATAATGTACCTAAGCATTCTTCTCACTATCCAGGACATTAAATTTCGCTTCCATTTGAGCATTTGTTAAAATTTTACATCCGCAAAATTTTCTAAAAAAAAAAAAAAAAAGGGCTAACATAAGTTTTGGAAAACGAGTGTGCCATATTTTATTACATAATCACAGAAATGAAGTGGTGTATTGTGTGTGACATGTTTTGTACATATTAATACTGATTTTTGAACCCATTTAAATTACAAAAAAATGGCAATATTTATAAATTCTCTTAAATATGTTTTGATTTATTACCATATTGATATAAGCAATCTAATTGTTCTGTTCAAGTAATTTACACTGAAACTTATATCTGTAGCAATATTCAAAGTTCTAAGATAACTAGCTCATTTCATTATTTAAAAAAACAGGTTAATTTTTCATCGCTGTAGAACCATACTATAATATTATAGGTATTCTGTTAATATGACTGAATCAAAACTGTTCATTAGTAAATGTGTATTTCAGTTTACTAAAAACACCATTTTCTTTACAGATAGTGAAGAATGGGAGAAACATTTTTTTGGACATCACACGACTTCTTGGAGAAAATTTTACGTGATTCGAAAAAAGACTTCCCATTTTCTATACGTAAAAGTACTGTTCAAAACGCAAATGGCAAAGGAGATAATTACATTAGCAAACTATTTCGTCTTACTATAAATTCAGATAATCCAGCTGAGAAGAGCACTTTCTTCGTAAAAGTTCTACCAGATGAAGGTGCTGTGAGAGACTTGATTGTCCAATCATCAACATTCCCCAATGAAATAAAAATTTACCGAGAAACTTTGCCACAGATGAATAAAGTGTTGTCTCATGGTGCTCCTCAAAAGTTCAGGAATCTGGGTCCTGAATGCTACTACATAAGCAGCGAAGAAGAACCATTAGTTCTCATCATGGAAGATATGAGAGAAAAAGGTTACTTAATGGCCGACAGGCGAAAAGGCCTCGATCTCGACCACTGTCTGCTTGTCATGAAGACGATCGCCAGATTTCACGCTTCTTCTATTGCGGTCCATGCAGATAACCCTTCGTCTATTGAAAATTACACAACGAATCTATTCTTCGAGGAGTCATCTGAACATTTCTGGAAGAAATGTTTCAAGACTACGATGATTACAGTGGCGGAAGTAGTGAGAAAATGGGAAAACTTTGGAGATAGATTTGCAGACAAGTTGCGTGCGCGAGCGGAAACTTTCAGAGATGATTTTGTTTCAGTCATGAGTACCAAAGATGATACGTTCAAGGTCCTGGTACATGGAGACCTCTGGGTCAACAACGTACTCTTCCATTACAACGAGAAAAACGGAAAACCGGGCGATGCAATGCTGATAGATTTTCAGTTCTGTGTCTTTACTTCCCCGGGTATCGATCTCCAGTATTTCTTACACACAAGTCCGACGGAACAAGTGCGCATGAACCATTCAGTTGAGCTACTTCGGGAGTATCACAAGGAACTCTGCGAAACGTTACAGCTCCTAGGACTGGGCCACAAAACTATAGCATTCCATCATCTGCTGGAAGAGTACGAGAAGAAGTCCCTGTTTGGTGCATTCGCGGCATTGTATTGCTTACCCGTGATACTAAGTGAACCAAGCGACGCCTTTGACTTCGAGAGTGTTTTGAAAGACCAATTGGATGAGGATGCTGTAGTCAGGAGAACGATAAATGAAGAGTACGTTAGTGTCTTGAAACGGCTACTCTTAGAGTTCGAAAATAAAGGAATCATTTGAATGCCTTAGCAGGCAGTATCACTATGCAGCAGACATTCTAGTGTGCATAAATAAAGCACTAAGTTTCATGGTTTTGCACTAACTTAATTTTTTTACTGATTGTTTTGAAAATATGTTAAATTTAAATAAACATTTTTGTACTAATTCAAGCATGTGGTTGCTGATCATAAAATTTTTATCCCGAAAATAATTCAAAATGTACAATTTTGAAGAAAAACATACATTGTTCACAAACATTCTTACAGTTTTAAATTAGAGGATATATTATGTGTTGTGGATTTATGTTTATAGAGAGTGGGGCAAGCAAGACAAAGCATTTTTTTAAGTTGGTAATTTTCTTACTAATTTAAAACACTTACAGATACCATATTATTACAAAAGTGGCACAACATTTTCTCAAGAAAATAGGTTTGTTAAAATAAAAAAGGGCATTGAATTATATACAAAGTCGATGTCACCGAATCATTTCATGCAAGATGAAATTGTAACCATTTAAAAAATATGACATGCTTATTAGAAAAATAAAAAAGCATTCAAAAGATTGAGGACGGTGTAGAAATTAGGAAAATATATATTTATTTAGTTAAAATGGGAATCAATAACTGTACTACAAATTATTTTCTTTGAACTACGATTAATATATAACATTTTAGATGAGTAACAGTTTTCATTTTGCATTTAAAACTGTTTTAATTAGTGTGAGTAGTAAATTCATTAACTATTGCTGGCTACATTTGTAAACTAAACTCAATATTTCTGTGAAATATTTTTAATGTAAATAGTTTACTTTTTATCCACTATAGAGAAGTTTTAGAAATTCTCAATAAAATATATATTTCACGTTTTACTACATTCACATAATTATTTGCTTTCTCCTCTTTCTCAGTTATGTTGTACCTAATGTAATTATAACCTTCCGGGCAATTTTGATTTATATTCTGATAACCACACTTAGTTGATCTATTTCTACAAGATAGTCAAAATTTTGTTAATGACTGACATATTTTTACGAAATTCCTCTATAATATACCTTAAATTATATTTAAATAAAATTAGATATTTGAATACAATAGAAATGTGAAGTAATTTCATTTCCGTGAATGTCTAGTGATACATTTTTTCTTTATTACTTCTATTACATAATAATTTAATGATTAGTTAATTTATTTAAAATGCGTACAGTGTAAAGACAATAATTTTTTTTTCTTAGGTTCAAAACTTGCTATAATGTCAGTCTAACAACAGCATTATTACTTAAGTAAATTTATAGTAAATATTTAGAGTTTAAAAAGTTAAATGAATTCGTAGTGGATATTGTGAGTTTTAAAGAATTAGTATTGTGAACTTTACTGTTATAAACTTTTTTATTCTTACCAATTATAATACTGGTTTTTGAAAACAAAAAATTTCATAAATCAATATCCACTATAATATTGTTTTATTTATAATTTATTTTTATTAATTAACAATCTCTTCATAGATAATGAAAGAAGTAAGACTGGGCGCAGTTAAAAACATCTCTGTGCAATGTTCAGAAAAACAGAAAAGTACATTTATAAAATTACATAAGTTTATAACATAATATTTGTGTTCAATCACAGAATCAATTATTATTAGAACCACTTTGCATTTATTAGGAAAAGGAAGGTAAAATACAAGATTCGTCGATTAGTATCCAAAGTGTTAACTTTAGCTGGTCATAAAAACAAATTTATATTATTTTGCTTCACAGCAAATTAAAATAAAAGGCTCGCGTTGTGATAAATGGTATGAAAGCTTTCACTCAAATTATTTTACTCCCTATTTGTGATAGTATAGCAAGTTCACATTCCCCATGTCGTTATTAGAATGAGAAATCGGTTCATTAACATATAACCAAAAACATAACATAATATATTCTAAAATAATAAAATTTAGTTTTGAATAATTTTACTTACTATGTGAGATGTGCAAATCAACATAAGCAACCAAAAATCAATACAGATAGACAATTACACAATTTACAAAATATAAATAATATGCACTATGAAATAAAATGTACCCAATTGAATATATGGTTACAAAACGCCAGAGGCGCGCATCCGAGTTCGTGAGGGATGGAGGTCTTCATAAAAATCAAATAACTAAATTTGATTTTAATTTATTCACACAGCTATTATTTACAGTATCAATCTATCTATCTCCACTAATACTCTTTTTATTTCTCAGTGAGCGCAGTATTCAGTATCTATCTCAACCCTAATGAATGTCCTTATCAATGCCTCTGTTTGGTTATAGTCAACTATAGGCTATTCGCGGCAAAGTGAGCACTTTATAAGGCCGTGCTAAATTTTTCCTTTCAACAAATGTATAACTTTCCGGCACTTTTTAATATAAAAATTACAATATGACTAATAAACATACTGTATACATTTAACCACTCTCAAAAGTTAATGCCTGAGGCTGCAATAAAATATATTTATTAGGGGTTAATGCCTTTTGGGAGGGCCTTAAAAAGTGCTCACTTTACCGAGAATAGCCCATAACTCAAATTCATAATTAACACATGCTCAGTCTACCTGTTGCCATCATATGTGACATCTTACACTCGCGCATCCAGTCCAATAGTCCAGCCTGCCAATTGCCCCTTCCCTGCACCGATGCTCGCAGTCGCAGATTTTACTCCGTCTGGTCATTTCTCTCGCCGTTCGTTTCTCTTCTCGCTCGTTGTCTATCGCTGAAACTCCAGACACTCATTAACTCTAGGCTCGGAGGCTCATCGCACTTTTGCAGTATCAGCAACCAAGATCTTGAATATTCCCCGCACCCCGAGCCACGCTGAGAGAGGCAAGGATGATAAAAACCAGAACATTCTTCAGATAAACGCGAAAATTCAATCTGCTGAAGGTCAGGAGCGTGCGAGCCGCAAAAGGCTTATCACGGCGATATGCGGAAGAAAGGCGCGGCGGCACGCCTTTCGGAACAAGATACGCGCTTCTTGGATTAGCGCTCGCTTGATCTCATTCCTCCCTAAGGACGAGGTAAGTGGAGAGATAAATGCCTGCGACACATAACGCTATATAAAGCTCGAAAGGATATTTAATTTTCTTCTTTTTGAATAAATTTGTATCAGTTCAGTTAAAAAAAAATTGGAATCTTATGCGGTTAAATATAATAAATTATAAAATATTGTAAAAATTATAGCTAAAATATTTAAACGTAATAATTTTAACTATATTATCGTTAAATCTATTAACTGCAAAAAAAACTTATTTCATTGATATGTAATTTCACTTATAAAATTATTTATGCTAAACTTGAAAGTTTGTTCTAACATGCTATAATTGATTCTTTGTTGTTTTGCTGATTTAAGTCTTTGTGAAGAAACATTTTCATAGTACGACTTAAGTCCGTCAGTTACATACATTATCCTGAAATACAGGGACAGTATATAAATTATTAACGTATAATTACTCAACAATGAACATAAACGTTTTGTTTTCCTTTTTAAAATACGTTATTTGTAAACTGTTATATGTTAAAATGTAATATGTAAATAATAAATATAATTTATGTCCATACTGCAGGGCAGGGTAAAAAACTCCTTCACTGCACTATCATTTTCTAAATTTTCCTTCATATAATCTTAATTAAGCAAAAAAGCAAAGAACCACATATTGTGAATGAGGCAGACGCTAAATAGGTATGTGCGTTGAAATTTAAATCGGCCTTAATACACATGTGCACATTATGAGTTTGAGAGAGTTTATAAAATATCAAAACAAAATATAGGTTTGGTTTTTAATAATAATGAAGAATTGATGCCTCTAAATGTATATTAAAAATGTTTGAAATTATATTTCAAAATTTCAAAACGTCAACAAAAAGTAAACAAAAAATCGTTAAAGAGATATTGTTTTATTAAATGCCAGATAAATGTTGTTTTATCTATTGTCAACGCATTCAAAACTGCTTGAATCTTTAGTGAAGAAAAAATTATCTTTCACCAAAGTGTTATAAATCTAAGTGGTATTTTTAGTGCATTTGTAGGCGGAAATGTGCCTCATAGAAATGCATGTATAACATTTATATTTTAGATACTGGGAGTAAAACACAAGAAAATAAGTTCATAAAAGTCATGAAGAAGGTATAATTTCAGGTATCTGCATAAAAAATTACTGTGAGTAAAACAAATTTGCTATACTTAGTTAGGTAGAATTTCTAATTCGGAAAGACAAGTAATACCAAGCTTTCCTCGTTTTAATTCATTGAATGTCAAGACGACAAATATACACTTTCAAAACTTTGATTTATAAACATCTACATATTCTCGTACGTTATTTCCAAAAATACATCTTATTACAAAAAGAATAAAAATTATGAAATTTTTACTTTATTAAAACATTTGGATATGGAGTTGATAACTAAAATTCTGATTCCTTATCCAAGTAAACATTATTGCAATAAATAAAATATGAAACTGATAATATTATTTTGTTATGCAAAATAATTTTAAAATACCCGACGACATATGCGATTCGACAAATAAATAAATTTGAATTTAGCTGTGATGGAAATAAAGTTGATAAAATATTTTTGTAACAAAAATATTACTCTTATAAAATCACAGAAAAGCTTTCTCGCCTCATAAACTATACGGAAATTATATACATATTATTTGAAGCTTTTCCCAATATCTAAAGATAGCTGTTTTGAAATACATATTGACAATGACCAACCTTCGTACTTAATATTAATAAACACATCCACTGATGATATATTTCCTACTTCGTTACATAAAATAAGAAATGCATCATTTTCTAGGTACTTCTTCAGTGAGGAATGACAACTGAGTAACAACCGTAAATAGTACATTTAATTTATAACTTATTCCCGGGTCTTCGTGCTACCATGGCTATAGTTTCAATCTTACAACAATATAATTAAGAAATGGTATGCATTAGTTTTTTTTCTCTTTAGCTCTTGTGTATTTAGAAAATTACTTATGCATCGTACGAGGCACGCTTTTCTAACTTAGCTTACAGATTAGGAGAATTTTGCAACACACCGGCAGACCCAAAATTTAATAACGTTAAGGCTAAATTTACAAACTAGTTTACATTGATATATGTACAGTCTTTTGTAATACAGGTTAAATCTAAAAAAAAAAAAAAAAGTCCTCATTAAACTTAACATCAGAATAATTGCATAACTTTTGTCGTCTAGGGTACACTTCTAAACTATTAATTTTTTTTCTATTTCAAGCATTCCATTTGTGTAAAATATTTTTGTTTTGTTATTTCTTGAATACTTTGTTAATTTCATAAAACACTTTTTTAAAAAGTATTCTACTGAAACTGTTGATGTATTGATTGTTTAAAACATAAAATGTGCAAAAGGTTCAGGTTTATAACTATATTGTTGGAATTTCCGGACGTAAACTCGAACAGTTATCTGTAAATTAATTTATAGCTTTCCTTGAATGTTCTTTATTGGAGAACACATGCAATTCTGTAGATAAGCTGGCTCCCTCAACTCTATAAGCTCCCTCTGTAGCACAAGTTAATCTGAGCTTTTCATTTTTGACAGTAACTTGTATATTAAGAAACCGAAAATGTTTCATTATACCATACGAATGATATTTAAAAGGCAACCTGATGTTATCAGCGACGTTTTCAACAAAATAAGAAAATAAAGTATAAAATAAAAAATACATACCAGCTTGAAGTAGCGCAAATGCTTATTAGGCGCTTTTGAAGCAGAAATTACAGTTGAGCTAAAATTTGGAACAATATGTTTGCCAGATTTTTGTGGGACGTCACGACTACGTGGAATTACTGATGCTTCAAACCATGATGTTTGCAGAAAACTAAACCTTGCCGATTGCATTTTTATTGCAAAGGTCAACAACTGTCGTTACAGTCTGATTTTTACTTGTGAAATACATGTCTTATAAAATTCAGCATCATAAAATTCTAATTTGGTTAGATTTAATATGAAACTATTGGCCTCGGCAATAATGCTTGTAAAGTCACTTCAGTTTGTTCCAAAGTCTTAATGCACAAATTCTGGCGAATACTCCCTTATCCATTATTAATGCATCCGATACTTAGTGATTTTAAAAACAAGTATAGCATTGCTAAAATAGAAATATTATACTGATGTAACGTAACACAAGTGAGAAGTCCGAGGTAAGCATACATTTTATAAAATAAATGAAACTTCAAAGAAAAATGTCCGTTTGTCAAGTCATATGGCATCTAGAAACGATTAAAATGTTAAGGCCATTTATTAATAAATCAACTAGCACGCAACCGGTGCATCTAAAATGTATAAATATCACATAATCTATGGGTTATTAACAAAGGCAGCACGCATGATAGAGAATATTAATAAATAAAAAATTAACGAATGAAAATTTTTTCCTTCATTCCTGAACCAAGCATATTTCTTTCTGTAAAATATAGATGCAAGCAGCTAATATAAATTAAATAGACTGGCCGCAGAAATATGATAAAAATACTGCCGTACAAATCCTTACGTTAGTAATTAAGGGCTATTATCGGATAACTTGACGAGACTGAGTACGCCAGTCGTCTCTGCATGAGGTCAATGAGTAACTACACCGAGAAAACTTCGCACTTATATGGAAGTGTAATGAGGAACAAAAGTTATAGTTTATTCGCGGTTACTTCCAACTTACCTGAAGCCTACTAATGTTCTACTTCCAGGATATTCTTCCGCTTCGTGCAAACAAAGCTTAACCGAGTGTATAAAATTGCACCAAAGGGACTACGCACCGCATTCGTGTGCTGAGTGCGCAAAACAACTATTTCTTACTAAGCATTACCAACACACCTTTTGAGCCTACTTTTTGAAGGAAAGAAAGGCTTATGAGATCACTTTCCTGCCTGTGTGTGTATGTATGTTTGTGTATGTGTGTGTGTGTCTGCGTGTGTGTGCCCGGCCTCCCTTCAATTTTTGAACGCGTGAACTGAATTTCATCAAACTCGTACACATATTAGTACTAAGTAAAGACGACTGACTTTTATAGTTTTCGATCACACCCGGCACTTACTTTCAAAACGGCGGCTTTTTTAACATTTAGAGCGATATGTAATATTTAGGAAACCATTAAAACCGATTTTAACCAAATTTTGTATGCTGACAGCGCAAATTGTAAGCATTAATTTCGTAGGTAAATATTGTTGTTGGTCCACCATTTTGAAAGATAACGCAACATGAAAAAATAATGCTTTTACATTATATCTTGAAAACTACTAAACTTATTTTCACCAAATATGGCACGTAACGTAAGTAATACTATGATTGACCACATAAATGTAAGTAATTGAACTTAATTAGACACGTATTTTTTAATGGCGACAATACAAATATTTTAGGTTTATTTGGTATAACTACCATATCGTTTGACCCATTTAAACCAAATTTTTTACGCTAACAGCGTATATTACAAGCATCATACAAGCCAAACAACAACCACTTTTGTCCCCCATTTTGAAAGATAGCGTTGTGATAAAATAAAGTTTTTATGTTTTATCTCGAAAACTACTAAACCAATTTTCTTCAAATTTCGCAAGTAGTCAATACAACCAAATTTTGTACACTGCCCGTATATATTACAAGCATCACATAAACTAAAATACAACTACTTTGGTCCGCCATTTCGAAAGATAGCGCTGCATGTAAAAATAAATCCTCTACATTATATCTCGAAAACTACTAGACCTATTTTCGCCAAATTTGGCACGTAAGAAATTCTATGACAGGCCATATAAATGTGAGTAATAAACTTTAATTGGAACTTATTTTAAAGATGATGGTCATACAAATATTTTAGGTTTATTTGGAATAACTACCATACCATTTGACCAATTTCTACTAGATTTGTACGCTCACAGTATCTATTATAAGCATCAAATAAGCCAAAAAAAAATAGCCACTTTTGTAAGTTATTTTGTAAGGTAGCGCTACATGAATTAATTAAGATTTTGTGTAATTTCTCGGGAAACAATTGATAAATGCTTACCAAATTTGGCAATCTAGTAGGACTACCGCAGTTGATATGTACAAATATGTTTCAAGTATGTCAGACGTATTTTCAAAATGGCGGCCATATAGCTATTTTAGCATAGTTTGCTAAATCTTAGAAAACATTTAATAAATTCCAACTTATCTTTGTATGCTAGAAGTATATATAACAAACATCAAATGTGTCTACACGGAGCCTCTTTTGTCTTCCATTTTGTAAGATAGTGAAAAACGAATAAATAAAAATTTTATATCATATATCGGTAAACAATTGGTTGATTCCTACCAAATATAGCAAACAAGTAGTAATGCGGTAGGTAATGGTAGCTGGTATGTTTTAGGCATCTCAGACACTTATTTTAAAATGGCGGCCATGTAGGTATTTTTATTTTGTATGTTATATCGTCGAAACCATGTAATTAATTCAAAAGAATATTTGTATGATGACTATATATTCCAACAATCAAATGTGTACAAACAAGATGTATTTTATCCACCATTTTGCAAAATAGTATCACTTGACAAATTAAAATTATGTGATCTCCGAAAAAACAACCGATTTCTACCAAATTTGGCTAACAAATTGCACTATGGCAGACTATGTAAACTGATAAATTTTGAAATGATTTGACACGCATATTTTCAAAATGACTGCCATATAATAATTTTAGCTCCGAATTTTTTAACTACGTAACTGCATAACAAATTTCAACTTAACTTTCTATAGTGATAGTATTAGTTATATCCATCAAAATTGTCTATGCCAAGCCTCATATCTCCTCCATTTTGTAAGATAGCGCCACATTTAATAAAATAGTTTTTATGCCGTATCTCGGAAACAATCAACCTATATATTTTTTTTTCAAATCTGACTAAGAAGTTGTAATGTGGTAAGCTATATTAATTTATGTTTTAAGTATATAAGTATTTTATTTTCTCAAAGGCACATAGACAAACATTTTAGCTTAATGTGCTATATCTACGAAACTATGAGACACATTTAAATTTAACTTCGTATATTCTATGTATGACAATATTCGAATGTGCTAAAATATAAATTTTTTGCCCTCCATTTATGAAGATCGTCACATGATGAATGGAGGTTTTATGCTATAATTCGAGGACCAATCAACCGATATGCATACAGAGATTTCCTTTGACGGGTTTTTGCAAAGTAGTGTCAGGTGAGTAAACTGGACATTATGTCAAATGTATTTGTGGAATAATTCGACTAATTTTCACAAAATGTTTTACACCTACAGAAGGCCAAGTAAAGTTACATGATTTAAATGGGTTCAAACAATGATTTTAAAAATGGCGGCCATATAAATATTTTTATATGTTTGGCATATCGATTTAACAATTTCAATTAAACTTTTTATGCTAACATTATCTATTACAAAAATCGTGTATAGTGCCTCTTTTTAAGCAATTTTGTAAGATAGCCAGCCCCATTAAAGAAAATAATGTGTTTATGCTATATCTCGGACACCAATCAACCGATTTCCATCAATTTTTTCACACATGTGGTGTTATGGCAGGCCATGTAAACTTATGTGTTTTAGTGGCTCAGACACTTATTTTCAAAATGATGGCGAAGTAAATATTTGAGGTTAGTGAGCCCTATCTTTCAAAATATTACACTGATTAAATCCGAAGTTGATGCTCCGAATCCTACCTCCGTGACGCAGTTGATTGCAAACTAGCTTAATTTTACGAGTTTTTATGAATTCGAATTCCGGGTAAGTCACTCGTGTATTTTAATTGTCTTTGTACTGTCTCACTTGTTTCTGCTTTCATCTCTAATGTTATTGCTGTCAATGAGACGTCAACGACTACCTACCGTTTATGCTATCAAGAACTTCATTAAGATTTATTTGCACCCATGTAGAGGAAAGTAGGCTCATTATTTATCACTGACTTTTTGTTACCTTCTGTTTTTATTCATATTAATTATAAATGAAATATTAGAACTTAAAGATAAAATATAAGTTGAAGTTAAGTATTTTAACACAGTTATAAAAGGCTTGTGATACATGGCATATTTTGAAAACAACCAAATACGTCATACATGAGGTGATTTTTCAAAGATTTGATTCAAAAAGTGTGAAGGTACGCAAACAGACTATACATAGAGTGTGTTTCCAGGTGAGTCAATACTTATATAGATGTGTAACTAAACTAACAAGCAATAATTTGCTAGAAGTAAGACACTTTCTATCGAGTAAATGTTCCCTACTTGCCTTTGTCGGCACTACAGTTTAAAAAAAGGTGTGTGGCTCTAACGCGAGTGTACGCAGATTTTAGAAAGTAGTAACATTCGCGTGTCGTTATACGATACTGAAAGCACCGCAAGCAGTGGTAATATTTTGATACAACCAAAAGACCAAGAATTTGCTGGTCCATACAACAGTGGGCTTACATAACACGTGGATTAATTCCCTTTACTCTTACTGCTACGCCTTTATATGTTCCTGACGTAGTTACTTTATCACAGCGTTGGGATACACTGCCAGTGTGACATAGGCCTACTTCGTTCAGCGCAGATGGAGGTAGGCCATGCTATGTTTCATGTGAGATCTTCTTTGTAAAAGCCGCGATATCTTTCTTTGAATTTCAATTCATCAGTAATATGCCTTATTAAAATAGTCAAGTGTTCATAATTTCTGATATTTTAGCCAACCTTGCTATTTTAGCATATTTTGTTTTGCTCTTTTTTGTTTGATTGGCCACAATTTCCAGAAAATATGTTTTTTTTTTACATGTTAAGAAGACATAAACAACGCGTGATTTCTTATGCTAAAACATCTTCAGCGCAATGTTCAAATTTCTAAAATTAACTCATATTATCTCATGGCTGTCCTTTTCTATGGATTTTTACTGCGAGGAGTTTTATAGTATAAAATATTGCTGTTAAAAAAAAACCATAAGCTAATCACTTTTACCCCTACATATACATATGATTAGTCATATTTGCTACTGTCTTTTGACTTTAGAAACTCTTGCTAACACTGTAAAGAATTTAGGCAGATAAAAGCAAGTACATGTTCTTCAAAACGTTTAGTTGCATTTACCAATTTTTTTAAATGCATTCTTAACATACGTTTTGTGATAAGAGCCATTACTACCAAAAAGAAGCTTTGAGCAAAATTACAGCTTCCTTTTCTATGGCAAGCATGAAATTGAGGAATATTTGAATATATTATATTGTATACTTCACGACCTAGTAGAGAAAGTTAAAAGCCACAAGTAAAGAAAATAATAAAAGTATAATAACCATTCAAGCAGACTTGTAGGCTAATAACAATTTAAGAAGACATTACATTCATTCCATGTTAGAATTTCGGAATGTGGGCTTTTTTTTTTTTTTTTTTTTTTTTTTTTTTCGTAACTTAAATATTTTAGATAGTTTCTATTTCAAGACAAGAGTGCTAAATTTGATGGTTGTAGCTGAGAAAGGTCCTTATATTTATGAAATATATTTAATTTCATAAGGTTTTTCTATTAGTCAGTATACCAGAGAAGAAGAGCTCACAGCTTTAAATCTTCATTCACTAATAGGAATTATCTGTATGAAATGTTTGGTCCAACCACGTAAACGAGTTCTGCTATGCGATGATTCATTACAATAATTTTACCGGGCCTTGATTTTGAAAACAAAACAGAAATAACTTATTGTGCTGCAGTGAACAAATTGTGTAGACAATTGTATCGTAATAAGTAAATTAGTTCTTTTAGATATAATTAAATATCCGTATTTTATTTCATTTTCAGTGCATCTCAGAACAACAGGAGAGAATCATTTTAAATGAATGCTTCCCAGTTCTGTGCTAAGGAATGCCTGAATTAAATTACTTCATTTTAACCAAACAAAAAAATTATAAGGCCACTATTTAAAATAAAACTGAACTATTAACATTTTATATCCACTGTTGGCCATTAAAATTGCAACACCAAGAAGGATGCGCCTGAAGGACCCCACGTTGGGGGAAAATGTAGAACATGGTAGGAAAATTACACAATTAGTGGTTCAGCCGAGTGGTGCAGTATCTGCACCAATGGCGACCTGATAGGCGATATATAAGTAGAGGTTGGGGAGCCGTTGAGAGTTGTGGAATTATGTTTCTCAATTTTTTTCATGAGCACAGACGGAGTGAGCATGCCGTGTCGAAGAACACGAAAACTATACGAACAGGTTTCCGCCTTTTACCGCGGGAGATCCGTGGCCTATCGGGACTGTGGATAATCCTACCACGAAAATTACTCTCGCGTTAGAAAAAAAATGCAACCACAGTGAAGCGGGTGGAGGAGGGACCGGCCTGAGCGATGAGCAGGAAGCCAACAGCCCCGTCGCACCAACGAGCGCAAGGAGACACACCTGGTTCGCAAGGTGGTTACGGACCGTACAGCCACATCAAACACCCTCGCTCAGGAGTTTGAGGAACGTGGCACATCAATCTGCGTCCACGCGCGCGGTTAGTCGCCGTCTGCAACATCAGGGCATCTCGTCCGCTCGTCACAGGCGCCTGCAGCTGCGACGGTGCGCGGAACGTCGGGACCGGAGGGACGAATGGCATGCCGTCGTCTCCTCCGACGAACCTCGCTTCTGTTTGCAGCCCCATGATGGTCACGTCCGTATCTGGTGGCACCGTGGCGCACGCCTGACCGAGTCCTGAGTCGTGCCGGCCCAGCAACTGGAATTACGGCGTCGGGTGCCATTGGACGCCAGTCCCACTCGCACGTAGTTGCTGGTACGCTGACAAGCAACCATTAAGTGGGGCAGACATCGGAGCCTGTTGTTGTCCCCGGTCTCCAGGGCCAGCCTGGGACAGAGTAGTTAAGACTGCTCGCCTCCTACCAAGGAGAACCAGGTTCAATCCCTAGCCGGGTCACTCCCAGGTTTTCGCGCGTGGGAATCGTGCCGGAGGATACCGCTGGTCGGCGGGTTTACTCGGTGATCTCCCGTTTCCCCCACCCTTTCATTCTCGCGCTGCTCCATTCTCACCTCATTTCATCCTCGTCGGCTCTCAAGATCTCGTTGTTAAGAGCCACCCAAATCTCTCAACTCAACCGAGTATCGGCAGGTCTTGTTAGGCCACATTTAGTTTTGTCTGGTCACGTTTTGTTACATTAGTTTATGTTTTTTTTTAAGAAATCTTAGGGCAATGTTTAGAATTTGTGAACATAATGGGCGGGGATTTACGGAAAAGTGTAAATTCGGGAATCTGAAACTAATTTTTGGTGGCGATAAGGTGAAGCCAAGTGCGGAGGATATATATAACAAAATGAAAGTCTCTTAAACAAGTAGGCCTAACTATATCACTTTTGCTTCAATTCATACTCAAAAAAACATAAATCTAAAAGAAAAATCACTTCCGAAATTACCAGTTTAAAGACAATAAATTTAATTGACATTGAAACATATATATACACATATATTCGCTGCCAACAGTTCCCAAGGCTATTCCAATTCGGTTTTTAATTAAATCTTTTTTGAAGGGTTGATTTCAAAAATACTTGTTTAATAATTAACCAGCTATTGTGCATATACACTGAAGAGCCAAAAAAAACTGGTATAGGCGTGCGTATGCAAATAACAGAGGTATGGAACCAATCAGAGTAACGCGATGCGGTCGGCAGATAGATCGGTTACTGCTGCTACAATGGTAGGTTATCAATATTTAAGTGAGTTTGAACGTGGTGTTATAGTCGGCATACGAGAGATGGGACATAGCATCTCCGAGGTAGCGATAACATTTGGATGTTCTCGTACGACCATTTCACGAGTGTACCGTGAATATCTGAATCAGGTAAAGCATCACATCTTCGACATCGCTGCGGCCGGAAAAAGATCGTGAAAGAACGGGACAAACGACGACTGACGAGAATCATTAAACGTGACAGACGTGCAACCCTTTCTCAAATTGGTGCAGATTGGATTTGTGGACTGCCCTGCAGGATTCATGGTGTGAATTGCCTCCTGCATACCTTCAGACATTAGTCGAGTCCATGCCACGTCGTCTTGCGGCACTTCTACACGATATTAGGCAGATGTACAAGGTTTTTTCGCTCTTCAGTGTACATATGTATGTGCTTGGTATCTAAAAGACTTAGGGAAGACCACTCACAAATCAGAGTTGTACGAACGTCCACATATTACGTCTTAGCCGATAGGGAAAAAGCTGACTGCATTGGATAATGATCCCATCTGTGTGCAGCTCTTGTCAAATATTTACTTCAAGTACGACATGTGTACTGTATTGGACTCAGGGACTGGAAGGGTTAAATTTTCACCACCACTTGTCTCCACTCTACTGTCCCCACCCCTCCTCTCACTCTTCAACCTCCAGATAACAAAAAGTTGGCACCTATGCCTGGGGTGATTTTGGAAAACCATGTAAAACCTATATGTGAGAACCGGCAATCGAACACACGTCCTTCCGAAAGCAAGTCCAATTTGTTATCAGTGCACCACCTCGCCCGACGGTACGTAAATAAGCTAGTAAGCGTAGGTAGCCTTGAGATAAATACTCATTCGTGCTAAACAAACTTTATTAGATTAGAGGATATCAGTGACACCGACCAACGGTTACAACGTACATGGCCATAAATTTAAGCAACGTTATTTTTAGTTTGGCATTTGCTGCAGTTATTTAGCTTAATTGGTTCTCTTTTCATTAAATTTTCTTTAGTATTTACGGTCTAAAGTCGCTCAATGATGACATTCAAAGATGATTTATTTACAATGCATTTAAAAAATTGCTATATCTTTGAAAAAAAAAAAAAGGATTTTTAATACTTTTAATCATTAATTCGATTAAAATTAAATTTAATTTGCATTTTTAAGGGAAATTTGTACACAGTAAACGATATCGCAATACACGAAACAGAAATGATATGAAAACGGAGTGTGGCTGTTTGGACGACTCTTTACGAGGTCTTTATAGCTAATGAGGATAAACGATGGAGAAGCACTAGAACGCAAGGGCGGGTAAAACGGTATATCGCTGTGAAAACCCGCCAACCAGCGGCATCGTCCTACACGATTCCCACTTGCAAAAATCCGTGCGAGACCCTGCAGGGAATGGAACCAGGCTCGCCTCTTTGACAGGCGAGCGCTCTAACCGCTACACCATCACTGGCTTGATATCGAAATTAGAAGACGCGGCTCCGATTGATGGAGTTTGTATATCTACGACAACTTAAGTTGGCATTTTAGTGGCCTATTTTTCATTTTGAATAATACTGGTAAACGCTGATACTAAAAAAAAAAAAAGTTTTATTTATTTTATTACAAATAAATACGTCAATATTAAACAACACTATTATACAGAGTTTTGCAAGAAGACAGGCTATACGTTGAAAATTATACCATTAACCAAATATAAGCAATATTTGCTACCACGAAGGGCTACAACAATCATAAAAGACATTTCCCATTAACATTCTTGACTCTGTAGAAATTTTCGGGCTGACTGTGATTTTTTATATACTTATAACAAAGTTTTACATATTTTGTGATATATTATTTTGAATATTTTAAACATAACATTAAGGGCCCTGCCCACCAAGGCTGCAGTCGCGGAGTTTAAATAGGAAACCAATGTTAAAGAGATTTCTTCTCAGTGCATCAATTTCAGAGATAATTGTTTCAAACAAAAAAACTATTCAACCTAAAATTTTTCAGAAAATATTGCCACGTATATATTCAGTCATTTTTTTTTTTTTTTTTTTGTAAACTGTAAATTTTAATTTTAAATGTTTTAAAAAATGTATTAAGCATAAAAAATAGCAAGATTTATTAATTAGTGTAGATTACTTTTGGTTTGAAACGGTTATCTTTAAAATTGATCCACTGAGAAGGAAATTCTTCAGCACTGGTTCTCCATTTAAACTCTTTGCCTGCAGGCTTGGAAGACGCAACCTTAATTTCGTGAAATAATAGGTCAGTTATTATTATGTTAATATTTTTTCTTCTCAATTTAATTTCAAGCTTCTTAGCAGATATCTTAAACATTTCGCCGTAAACTTTCTTTATTTATTTATTTTTTTTTTTTTTTTATTGAAATCCAAATACTGCTTATAAAATTGTAAGAATTTTTCAATAGGCTCTAGTTTTTATTTGTCCGAAAAACATATTTTTTTCTAACTGTGGCATTTGGTAATCTCGACTTCAAGAGTAGTTTAATTTTAGAGGACACTGACTTCAA
Organism: Clitarchus hookeri; assembly: GCA_002778355.1. Taxonomy (NCBI): domain Eukaryota; kingdom Metazoa; phylum Arthropoda; class Insecta; order Phasmatodea; family Phasmatidae; genus Clitarchus; species Clitarchus hookeri. The sequence continues at coordinate 64,614 of NQII01004439.1, forward strand.
ATCAAATGCACTTACATTTCATACACAACAAAAAGAAATACTTTCTATACAATATGCCATTACTTTTTGTTAAATTCGTTTTTATGAAGAGCACTTGCGTAAATTGATTTATTTTCAAGAACTGAGCATGAGAATACAAACTAATGCTTTTAATATCTGGGTTATACCAGTATATTCTCAAAAATTACAAAGCATTATTGTCGATATGAAAACAATATTTCGTCATATTTCAATAATTTTCCTGAAGAGAGAGAATGAATACTAGGTATAATTAATATTTTTAAAAAAATATTTTTTTTCAAATATTAGAACAAACATTGGTATTACATCTTCTTAAATGTTAATCATGCAACCCTTAAACGGTGTTCATAAAACGATTATGCACATAATGAATCTAGTTTCCAATCATTATAATTTGGTTGTATGAAAACGTCGAGTTAAAAGTGCTAGGATGCAATTACGCTGCGCAAACAAGTACGCGAGGAAAGGAGTGAATTTTTTTGTGTACGTAATAATTCGGTAACGAAATGCTGTTTTGAAGCAGCACGGCGGGAACAGATCGCTTTGTCGACCGTAACAAGAGCCTGGCCACTGTTGAAAAGGGGTTTCTCCTGGAGAGGAAAAGGTTCGCAACACCCTCCCTCCAGCCCGTATAAAGTCAACAGGAGGGTAGGGGGGGTGCGAGAGTGGATAATCAACCCTCGGACACGTGTCGAATATAAATGCTCTCATTATTTCCTCATGCGCAATCGGCGCTCCTTTCTCCCCCTCCCTCGCCCTGCGGCGTGTTTTCTGCGAGCGACAATGGATGCGGGCGCTAGGAAAACACTCGCGTCCACGCGGCACAAAGCAGTCGACCGCTGCGGCGGGATTACCGGATCCCAGGGCGCATCATTGTTGCCGTCCGCGGGCGGGTATCGTCCGCACACAGACGACACACGCTGCGATCGGGTAATGCAATGAGAGGGGCGGGGCAGTGTTGCCAGGTTTACACAAACGAATTTCCTTACGCGTTCCATGAAATTCCCGTACTTTTTGTATTAGTTTCCCTACACGCTCAATAAAAAAACGCTTTTATTAACGGAGTATGTTTCAACGTTTATTTTTTATGACAGGCGTGTATAAATTGAACAAACATTATATTAACGATTATGGAAAAAAAACTAGTTTTGTGGATGAAATAAACTCGCTACTTTTTTGACTTAGCAAGAAAGGTGTTCGTTTTTTACAATGCTCAAAAACGTTTTATTATTACTTTGCACAGCCAAGGATGGGTCATAAAACAGCGAGTACGTAATTTCTTTACCTGTTTATTTCACGTACGATGTTATACACCGCAATATTCCACGTAGTTTATTGAGAAAGTCAATCCCGGCAGTTCATGCTGTTTTACTCTTCCATGCAACTATAAAGTATTAAGATATATATATATATATATTTCTTTTATTTTTTTGTTTTGCAATTGTTTGCGTTAGATTGAAGAAACCAACACAAAAGTGTTTGTAACATGCAAAGAGTATCCATGCCAACACTGTTTTTTCTGAAGCCAAATTAAAAGTGGGACAACGGAAAAAAGAACACCTAAAGTGGAAGTAAGTGAACTTCAACATTGAAGAGCATTATGCCATTTTATATTATGAAAGGTATGTGAAAACGATTTCTTTGGACAGGAATACATTTAAAATACACTTAATTCTTGCAATTTCCATATTGTAGCGTACAGAAGTGAAGTTCTGTACGTATCACGAGCAGGTCCAGATTTTCTGTTTGGGACGGAGGATCATTTCCCCATTTTTCAGGTGGGGCCTGGGAGGGAGGGGTAATATCTCATCATAATTCTAGGAAATAATATTAAATTAATTGATTAAATTCAGTATTTTAAACACTTCTGATATTATATCATTTCTGTTTTGAAACATTCACTAGAAAGTTTTATATCAATGTGAGGGTTTTCAGTGACCTCCCTTCCCCCCTCTAGATCCACAACTGATACGTACACCGTACAAAACAACTAGTTCACGCACAAATGCGGAAAATTTCCGTGCATGTGGCAGCACTGCACCGTCGCCGTCCGCGGGCGGGTATCGTACACGCAGAGACGACACACAGTTCCATTCTATTTCCCAGGAGGGGAAAGGGGAAAAGCGAATGCAATGAGGGAAGGAGAAGAAAACGATCAGCACTCGCGCGCATCCCCCGCTGCGCAATCACAGCCGCCGGGCGCAGTCGCCCACTCTGCGGGCGGCCGGCGCAACTAAAAAGGAACAAAAACAGACGAGGAGCGCCGCGCACGCGCCCTGCCGCTCCGCGCGCCCGTCGCCGCCTTCTGCACCCCCTTCCCCAGTCAACCCCCTTGTCATTTTACGCTGCGAGAAAATACAAACACGCGGCACGAGGGAGGGGAATTTTTACGAGGCACCGCGGGGCGCCTGGTATTTCATTCTCTGCTTGTTCAATGTATGTTTTACATGCAAACATTGCTTGTTGCTCCAGTCAGATGGAAAACATACTTAAGTCCTGCTATAAAATATGTCCCGCAGTCCCTCGCGGCTTAGGAAACATGTATGATGGAATTGCGCCATAATGTACTCGTTGAAGGGAGGTGTAGTCATACTTGGACAACTAAATGTTCACCACACAACACAGTATGCGGCTGAAAGCAATTAAGGAGTGGTAATTTTAACGCTTTCCGTTCTTACAGCCAAGTGTTTGGAATGCCGAAGTGAATAATATTTGTGAAGAATTAACGGCTGTTAGTTCCCTTACACGGTTACACATGTCGCAATAACCAGTTCAACATTTTATGTGAAAATATAAATGAACTAATGTAAACACATTTAAATATTACTTTATACCAATGTTTCCTTTTACGTGTGTAAGAATAAATGAGACCATTTGAGTTTACCAGTTAAAATGTTACACTGTTTCACAAGTTTTTAAAATATAGAATTACTTTTCCTTATCTACCACCAATATGATCGTAGGCAACCCAGTCACTTTTCTGTTAAAACATGTGTAACTGTGGACAGGTTTTTTTTTTTCCTTCGCGTGTTCACTATCTAATTCAGGTGTAGTGATATACTTATGCATCGAGTTCACAGGTGCTTAATTTATCGTGAGTCTGGTGTAGTGATATGCTTATGGCTTTCATCAGTTCTTAGAAGCCTAGAAGCCAAGAGCATGCATAATTTCGTAATTTATTTGTTCTTGACAAAACACAGGAAAACTGACATGTCCGAAAACTCCAGACATGTAATCGATGCCTGCAGCGGTTCGGCCCTAGAGCAGTTTTAGGGAAATAATGTAATACCATATGGATTTCTCATTAATGTTTATTTTCCATTATTATGTATTTATTTAACTATTTAATTTATTTTCTTCGCAGGCTTACGTAACTAAGGAATTAGAAAGCATTAATATTCTCGACTTTAAAAGTTTATGAAATTTACCATAGGAACTGCATTAGAATCTTGATAATACGTATATTTCCAGGTGGCATTCATCCACAGCNGTTTATGAAATTTACCATAGGAACTGCATTAGAATCTTGATAATACGTATATTTCCAGGTGGCATTCATCCACAGCGTTGGTCCTGGTTCTAAGATAAATGAAGTGGAATTGCGTATACGTAATAAGACCCATTTCTACACTGTGTTCGCCGTGAAGACCTTATAGCTGAGGCGCTATATAATATGACTTCTACGATCATGAACGAGGTTCAACTTTCAAGACTCAGCTAAGTTCGCCTGCAGTGAAGATGATCTGTTCTTAAATAACCTTACAAGTCACCCATATAACTGTGTTAGTGAACATGTGCATAGGTACAAGTAATCCCATTCAACTGAACTAAATACAAGTAGCATACATTTTACTAATAAAATTTGTAGAGGGTTTTTTTTTTTTTTTTTTCAATTAGACAACACTTTGGTTTAACATATAGGCATGTTTTCAATCCAACGCTTTCAATCATTTAATGACACACTCACAGATTTAAATAAATGTGAACATATCTTACACTGCACTGCATATATAATTACGGTTACACTAAAATCTGTAAAATGTTATTGAGCCATCACGTCTTTTAAAGTTGCTATAATAAATGTTCATCTGATCTGTAACTATGAAGGTAACATGTTGGTGTCTACTTCGTGTTTTAATGCAGTATTGCAGTCCACAGTCATCCTATTTGCACGACTTAGTTTTAATATTTAAGCTGAAGGTCCCCTGTTTGTTCATGGTGCCCCAGCCGCTCGCCATATTTCCAAGTCTAAATTAAGCTCTATTCTTATAAAAGCGTTGCAATAATGTCACTAATTTTGTTCCTCNCTCGCCATATTTCCAAGTCTAAATTAAGCTCTATTCTTATAAAAGCGTTGCAATAATGTCACTAATTTTGTTCCTTGCAGCAAGCTCTCGAGGCTCCATGTTGTTAGGCCGTCGGTCCATATTTTTGTAGCGTAAGGCATATTTCTGTAGCGCAATGTCAGAGTCTANGCGTAAGGCATATTTCTGTAGCGCAATGTCAGAGTCTAGAACAGGCGTAATAGTTCGTTTGCTTCTGTGTCATTGGGTATCATTGGCATTGCATGGCATACAGCTGCTGCAACGACTATAAGAAGGTGTCAACATTTTTTACTTCGGAAAAATCACTATCCAAATAAAAGTTTCGAAACGATATGTCGCTTTTTTAAATTTTTAATTTGCACTTGCGTTATTTAAAAAAATTAGTTACATTATTTAGTCTCTATCTTTATGCGTCATATTTATGTTGTTATTATCTTAAATATAATTACAACACTGCCTTACCTATTTTCTGAAAATATATCTTACGTCAATGTTCATTTGACATACACCATAAATAAATACATAATAATATTAATCTTTACTGAAGGATCTGGAACTGGGGTACCGGCGACGTTGTTCTTGTTATTTCACATTTAATTTTTTCCTTGATTGTTACTCTATGATTTTGAGTTTAAGCTTTTCAGTACTAACACTCTCCAGTCAAACCTTCCATACTTTATTAAGCCTAGTACACACTAGGATACACATTTTCAGCAGTTGGTATCGGAAGTGTTCAATATATTTGCTGTGCTACTGGACAGTTGGGAACTGATACGGCTCAAATTATCACCCACTCCAGAAGTAGCTGGAAAGAGCGTAGAACATTTTGGTCGAAGTTAAATGCAATCAGAGACATATTAAAAAGAAAAAAAACCATAAAAACAATAACTTTAAAAAAATAACACAAACGGCAGGGTTTATTAAAATTACGATGGTAGAAGGGTCCCTGGTTGTAGGTCACGCAACTCACCTTTTACCAGATAGAACTGGATTCGATCCCTGGCGGGAAATACCGGATTTTCGCTCGTTGGAAACGTGGTGGATGTTGCCTTTGGCCGATGAGATTCTTCCGGGTACTCCCGTNGCATAAGCGCGAATAAATAGCGATGCCCCAGCTAGAAAAAACACTGATACAACAGCGAGAAAACACGCCCTGCGACGAAGCAATAGCTGCAAAGGGGGTTTTTTTTTGGTTAGAACACAATTTGTTTCTAATTAGGTCACGTGTTATGAATTTAGAAAAACTCATAATTTTGTGTTACTGTTACGTTAATTTTCCTTTAAAAATGGAGTTATTACAGAAAATTATCTATACCCCATTAAGTTAAGAGATGTTCATTGTAAGGACACCTAAATATTTAGTTACATTTTAGAGTTTGGAACTTTCATCGCCTAATGCCTAAAATAGCTGTATAAGGGAAACAGTTTTAAATTAAGCACCAAGATACTTAATTCATTAGGTTTTTATTCAGTCAAACCGCGAGACACTATACAGCATGGGGCTGAATTCGACCGTCAAATGTCGCGAGGTGATTCCTCATGCAAAATTAAGTGGAGAATATATGAGAAACTTTCTACCTAAAATGAATATTAAGGAAGAATGAACCCTTGGAAATCGAGTTTTAAAATTTTGTTTTTGCGAACTATCGGAAACAAAGTGAGATTATATTACAATTCTCCGAACATCGTTTTAAGGTATGGTGATCTTCAACGTAAGAGACAATTTTCATTAACACCTCGCACCGTAATGAAAATAACAACTGGCCAGGGTGCACCGGTTTCGTGTCATACGCACCCAAAGCTTCCTTCTGCAGCGATACAGTGCCTAGCACTTCGGCAAAATATACCTGCATTCGTGTGTTGTGTATGCTGCTGCGCCCACCGCACCGACGATTGTGGAAGACATTTCTAACACTCGCTGTAAACAACATGTGCCGTGCATTGATACGCTTACAGTACTGAAGTTGCCTGTTTGTTTCTGGCGACGGCCTGTATACGATTCCCTGCACGAAGTGCCTGGTACTGCCTACGTCCCCCCTCGAGCTTTATCGCTGCCACCGAAAGTTTTGTGTGCGTTTTGCGAGAAAACGTCCTGGGCAGTTGCAATAAGAGGACCATTTTTGTTATCTAAGTAATGTTGATCAATAAACCCTGATCAAACTTCCATAAATCCTGACGGGAAAATAGTTACCTGCGTTAAAATGGTAACCACCAATGTTATTTTCATAACGGTAGGATATATTAATTAGAGTTTTCTCCTATGTTAAAGATCCTGATAATATCAAACCAAACAATGTTCGAATAACTGTAATTTAGTTTCACTTCTTTTCCGATATTTTGCAATAATACAGTTTATACGCTCTATTTCCAATGACTTATAGCTTCCTTGATATTCACTTTAGATAAAAGTGTCCCATGTTGCCCCCACATGATTTTGTACGAAGTTTGTGGATCGAATTCAGCCACAACCTGTATATAATATTACCATTTCACTGACTGGAGCCCATGCCACACGCATTTTATATAGGTACAACGTTCCGTCGTTTAGCGGAAAATCAAATAGCCTAAAATTTGAACTAAAAACTTCTAGGCAAAACATTTGTTGGCTAAATGTGTGTCTGGAAACTTAACGAAGGGGTTACTTTCAACATACCCTACATACGTAAACGAGGACGAAGAAGGTTTTGGGGTTGTTAACATGCTCAGTTATTTGAGGTGAATTATGAAAACATTAGGCGTACATTAAAGGAAAGCCACCTATATTGGATCAGTTTGCAATATGCACGTTTACATCAAAGGAGCTTTCCCGGCACGTCGCTTTTGCACGATTGCGTATTCCGTGGATGTGTCTTTATTAGGGACAGGTGTTTTTCGCGAAAAGATTTCAATACCAGTTGTACTCCAAAACACTTTTATTCAAATGCACTTTCGTGGTTGGATGATTTTTAATGTCCCGTGCCTCAAGTGTNTGTGGATCGAATTCAGCCACAACCTGTATATAATATTACCATTTCACTGACTGGAGCCCATGCCACACGCATTTTATATAGGTACAACGTTCCGTCGTTTAGCGGAAAATCAAATAGCCTAAAATTTGAACTAAAAACTTCTAGGCAAAACATTTGTTGGCTAAATGTGTGTCTGGAAACTTAACGAAGGGGTTACTTTCAACATACCCTACATACGTAAACGAGGACGAAGAAGGTTTTGGGGTTGTTAACATGCTCAGTTATTTGAGGTGAATTATGAAAACATTAGGCGTACATTAAAGGAAAGCCACCTATATTGGATCAGTTTGCAATATGCACGTTTACATCAAAGGAGCTTTCCCGGCACGTCGCTTTTGCACGATTGCGTATTCCGTGGATGTGTCTTTATTAGGGACAGGTGTTTTTCGCGAAAAGATTTCAATACCAGTTGTACTCCAAAACACTTTTATTCAAATGCACTTTCGTGGTTGGATGATTTTTAATGTCCCGTGCCTCAAGTGTCTGCCCGCGAAACATGGACGTTCAGTATCGAAGTACTTTATTACGATTGGCCCAGTCAAACAAGAGCATGTCTTCTCACGTAGACACGCGGCCAATAATCAAAGGAAGTTGTGGTCGTGGACGTAGGATATTGAAGTCTAGCATGGCCATAAATATTTTCGCGAAATACACCTGTCCCTAGTCATTATTCCTACGTGGAGCAAGTAACATTCATAGGCCTTCACTTATATTTCAGTATGCCTGTATCCTTTACGGCGTGTTAGGTGTCTGTGAGAATGTCGAACTTGCTCCATCTGACGGCGGCAACATTCTGCAACTCATCGAAGGTGTTCGCAAGGTTCCTGTCGCGCCACAGATTCAATCCTACCCATAGATATTATAAGATGAGGTAGACTTAATTTCCGTCTTCTGCCTGTGTTTCTAACACCAAATACATTAAAAGACAATATATGACAGCTTTGTTTTTTTTTTTTTNAAATTGACCGTTCTGCCCTCGTGCGGCGTGGCGAGATAACGGCTATACGGGCATTGAAATGAGTGTTGAATGTCAGTTAACTCGCGGATACGGACTACACCTCATGAATCTATGGTCAAAACCAAGTAGAAAATATTCTTTGTACAAATGCATAAGGGCCTTAGTTTACGAGAAAAACAACATCAAAGTAGATAAAATTACTTTATTCCACGTTAAGCACATCATCAGCATACAAAACGTAGTAACGTCATAACCGGTGTTCGAAGTTATCTCTACCCACAGCAATGCACTTTCTCGCATGTTGGATGCATGCATCATGCATGGAGCTGCGTCGCCGGATGCACCCATGGCCATTGTCGTGTCCCAATATTCACTGCATGTGAACTCCATTGCCACCTTGGCACTACTGAGTTTGACTCTTTCCCTTGCAATGTCTTTCGACGACACATTAATTGCAGCATCGCCACATTACCTCACCCTTATCTAATTGGAATACCACTTGTTTGCTACAATGATTTTTGGAATTTTATTTCATTTTTCTAGTAAATTAAGCGTCTAATGTATTTTTACATAAGAGTATTTTCTACTTAGTTTTGACCATAGATTCGTATGGTGCAGTCCGTATCCGCGAATTATCTGACATCCTATATTGAAAAACAAAAATTGTAATTTAAAATGTTGGACTGACTGAGTATACCTAGCACTACCAAATGTTTTATCGTCACACCGCACCACTAGTATCGCCGCTGTAGTGTGTCTAATGTCAGTAGTTAGAAAATAGCGGTTTAAGGACAGCTTCGTGACATGGATCACGGATCGCCCAAAGCTTACCAAGCAAAAGACAAAGTTTATGCGTTTGCATTTCACAGAAATGGCAGCCATATTGGCAGGAAGTACCAAAATTGGTCAAAAATTTCCAAAGTTATAAAAAAATGATGTCAAAATGTTTTTCAATTTTTTTTTTTCAAAAAAGCAGGCACGTGAGTGCCGCTGCCTGAATACGGTAGGGAAACGCACGAAGGGGATACAAAGGTGCGTAGTTGAAAAGACGATAACGTTTGACGATTATCGGCGTATCCTTTTGGCCCAGCGCTGCATGAGAGTGCAGGTCGCTGGTATTAGGTCGTACCACCACGAAGTTTACACGGAGCAATCAAACAAACTGGCTCTTCCTTGGATGGACGACAAAAGACAAGTCCTGGATGATGGCATGCATACCGTCCTCTATGGTTATCAGGCCTAATAAGAAAAACAGCTCTGGGTCAGGCCTATATAGTTATGTATGTCGCCAGAGAGAGTGCTTTTTCTCCCAGCGTGTACTGGAGCTCGCACAACCGTCTTCGTATTTCGCTTGTCAGGGTTTTGGTAACTATATTTCTCGATAAGCATGCTGTAGCGCGTGCAAGTGTGTTGCAGGCTTGTCAGGTATGCTGACTGATAGTCTACTGTAGCTAGTTCAAGAGACAAGTTCCTAACATTGTCAGGTAAATTATCAGTTTTTTTTTATTCCTGCAGTATACGGTAGGCCTTGCAAGACCGAATGTCTTGCCAGGTATACTATTTATTGGCCCGCGCAGTCTGATTCAGTGTACTGTAGCTCATGCAAGAGTTGCAATCTTCTCCTTGCCAGGTATACTGGGTGGTAACACACTGGAGCGCATGCAAACGCTCATCTTACTTGCCAGACATGTTACCAGCACGTCCTGTANACGCTCATCTTACTTGCCAGACATGTTACCAGCACGTCCTGTACATGTTTTTTTCTCGGAGATTTACTGGAGCACACGCAAGTAGTAGTCTTGCCAGGTATACCAACCATGCGTTCTTTTTTTCCCACATATATTTCATGNACTGGAGCACACGCAAGTAGTAGTCTTGCCAGGTATACCAACCATGCGTTCTTTTTTTCCCACATATATTTCATGTTAATGTTGCGTATAGGTACACAACGTGCATTTGCAAGTATTATTCTGTAGCTCACGCCACTGTCTTATTGTATCTCTCTTTTGCGTGTGTTTCAATCACACACACTTACTGTCCCCATCTTCATGTCGCACATTTGTGTGTGTAGAGTCATTGTCGGCAACTGCTTGTCAAGCGTATGTGCATTGTTACCCTCTCTGTATCGTATGCTAGATTCAACTTTATATGATTTGTCATGTGTGGTTTCCAACCATACTATAGTCATATCGATGTACATTTGGCTATTCTCTCTTCATCCCACCATCGCACCGTGTCGTTGGTATCATACTGTAGTGTCCGTCCGTTTTTTTTTATATTCTGTTTTCCCATTGCTGAAGCATTCGCTTCATAGTCGTCCCCCTGCTGCTTCGCAACCCACCTGTTCACTATGCCTGTGATGTTACCAATATGTAGGTATATATTTATATATATGTATTGATAGTGTTGTAGGAGTAGTGAGCAGCCGGTTCCAAGTCCGGGGTCCGTCTGCATGGTTATGTCATGCACTAGGTAAGCGGGAGGACGAAACAGCAACTTGTAAGTGTGTATTGACGCTTCAAAAAGTTTTCAATAAATTCATTGTTTAAATAATTTCGTATGGATGATTATTTTGTTCAATATCCATTATATATAAACCAAGTGTTTAATAAATATATTAACCTGATACAAATATTGTATTGAAATGTATTTGTATTGCAAAAAGTGTTTAATAAATTCATCTGAATAACATTATTTAGTTTGTTCAACATTCATTACGTGAACCTGGGAATTATGTTGTGGAAGATATTGAAATGTACACCAATTGTATTGCAAAAAGTGATTTAATAAATTAATCTGAATAACAATACTTAGTTTGTTTATTTTGTACACCTGAGAAATTATTTTGTGCTATTAAAGAATCAATTTTATTATTATTTTATGGTGGTGGAGGTGACTTGTGAAGGAAAAAATGTACATTATGTATACGTTATATGCTATTGATTGAGCAAAGAGTAATTACTACATTCATATGAATAATTACATAAACCTGACACAAATATTTAGTGCTATTAAAGAATCAATACTTCTTTTNGTGAACCTGGGAATTATGTTGTGGAAGATATTGAAATGTACACCAATTGTATTGCAAAAAGTGATTTAATAAATTTATCTGAATAACAATACTTAGTTTGTTTATTTTGTACACCTGAGAAATTATTTTGTGCTATTAAAGAATCAATTTTATTATTATTTTATGGTGGTGGAGGTGACTTGTGAAGGAAAAAATGTACATTATGTATACGTTATATGCTATTGATTGAGCAAAGAGTGATTACTACATTCATATGAATAATTACATAAACCTGACACAAATATTTAGTGCTATTAAAGAATCAATACTTCTTTTACTGTGGAGGAAGTTATACTTATGCACAAGTGCCCAGTTCATGCTTCAATATACATTATGTACACCTAAAATGTTATTGGTACTACAAATAGTGATTACTTAAGTCATATGAATAATTACATAAACCTGACACAAATATTTAGAGCTATTAAAGAATCAATTATTTTACTGTGGAGGAAACTGGGTGTATATAGCCATACTTGTAAAGGAAACACCAGCACATATATTATACAAGTTAAGAGTGTTTAATAAATTCATATGAATAATAATTACTTTGTTCAATATCCATTATATAAACCTGAGACAAATATTTAGAGCTATTAAAGAAACATTTATTTTACGCTGGAAGAAACTGTGTGTCTAGCCACTCTTCCACCGCGGCACCAATGGTAAGGGGGATTCGTCAACACTGAAATGTGTGTACAAAGTATTGATACTGCACCGAGTGTTTGATAAATTCGTATGAATAATAATTAATTTGGCCCAAAATACTGACATATGTATTAAATATAATGATACTGCTAACAGTTATTAATACATTCATACATGCTTCTATAACCATTATGTACATCTGAGAAAAAAATATATCTTACGGTGGAATATACTGCAAAAGTATTTAATAAATTCATATGGATAATTATATGAACCTGCAAAATTATATTTTACTTTGGGAGATACTGTAATGTGTGTATTAAATCGTAGTATTAATGCTGCAAACAGTTATTAATAAATTCGTATGAATAATAATTATATAAACTTGAGAAATAACACTGCTCGTAGTTTCGGGCTATTAAATGGCTTAGGGGGTTCGTCACAGGGAGCCGTTGCCTGCGGTTATGTGATACAAACAAATATCGTCGCCATAGAATGTTCGGGAATTTTTTTTTTTTTAACTTTTGGAAAATAATTTTTTTTAACTTTTGGAATGTTAAATATATATTTTTTTAACTTTTAAAAAAATAAAATTTAAAAAAATAAATATGAAAAAAAATTTTTTGAAAAATATTTGGAAAAATATTTTGACATTTTTTTTTTAATAACTTCGAATTTTTTTGGCAGATTTTGGCACTTGCTGCCAATATGGCTGCCATGGCTGTGAAATGCAAACGCATAAACTTTGCCTTTTTCTTGATAAGCTTTGGGCGATCCATGATCCGTGTCACGAAACTGTCTTTAAACAGCTATTTTCTAACTACTGATGTCCTTTAATGCTATAGGTATAGAGCTCTCCTGTGCTGCCTTTTGCAGAATTTACTAACACTGAATCACCCATTTTCATCGTACCTGTAAAAATCACGTGACCATACAGTAACATTGCNTTGCAGAATTTACTAACACTGAATCACCCATTTTCATCGTAACTGTAAAAATCACGTGACCATACAGTAACATTGTCATGTTTGTATACATTTAGTTTTCCACTGCTTAAAAACTAGATCCTTCACATAGTTGAACAGTTTGGTGCATAAATTTAAATAATGTTTTAACCTCGAATCCAAGTCACGTTTTTTTTTTTTCATTGTTCTACTGGCGAAAAAGAAAAAAGCAATCCAATGTTAGGAGACGGACTTTAGGTATGCTCATCTGGCATGCNCATTGTTCTACTGGCGAAAAAGAAAAAAGCAATCCAATGTTAGGAGACGGACTTTAGGTATGCTCATCTGGCATGCTCACTCTATCCCATATTCCTCCTAACATCCCACGCATGCTTGCTTTGGTTCACCTCCTATGACCCATANTGGCATGCTCACTCTATCCCATATTCCTCCTAACATCCCACGCATGCTTGCTTTGGTTCACCTCCTATGACCCATATGATCAGTCCAATCACCGTACAACACGCCGATGGCAAGTTAAGAATTATCCAACCAAATATTTGTTTGTGGAGGGCCAAAAAAATGTATTACTTTTCTTTCTAAAAACAAAGTGGTCAACTTAATTTGAAATGAAAGATAAAAACTGATTTTGTTTATTACGCAAATCTTATATTTGAGCTGAAAAATAGCTTTTTTGAGTCGATGAAATCTGCCTGAAAACCAAACATTTATTCACATCAACTACTAGTATTATTTTTTTATATCTTTACGAATAATATTGTGTTGTCTCAAATAAATTTCTTTGTCATTGCGAATTCCCGAAAAAAAAGTCGTCTACCAGGCGTACACAACGGACAGATTTATTACAGGTTCGCGTGATTTACTTTGCTATTTATATTTTACGTATCTGCCACAGCTGGCGGAATCCTCAGCTTCGAAGATACCAAAAAAGTACGTTCATGTACTAATGAATAACAATAAAAATAAAAAAAAACATAGGCAAAAGGTTTCAAATAATACACAAAAATTAAAACAATAATCCAACGAAAATGTCAGATGCTTAAAAATGTCTACATCCGACAGTTCCTCGCAGACAGCAAGAATTGCAAAATTGGAGGTGGGGATTCTCGCCAAAAAAAATGGAGCTAGGACGTTCCAATGTTGGGAGAGCTTAACAGATAGTTGCATGATGTCACGATACCTTTAATCAGCCAATGTCTCCTAGGTGGGTATGTGGGTGAGACTAGCCAGGAACATGACATGGTCGACAGGTGGTATAATTACCTGGCACTGCTGGGACGAGGCCAATGCGCATCTCATCTGCGAAGAGCACGTGTCACCAATTGGCACGTGTCTGGCGCACGTGTTTTCTCAACCAAGTGTATCGTCCAGCTCCTTGAAGGTCGACATCACGAACACTTGGATCCGAGGTTGATGGCATGCAGTCACAGAACGCTAATTGCAAGGAAGCTCCCCTCGCAACCTTGTGAGCCTATGCGGTAAAATATATATATATGTATTTTACAAAAAATTATTTGTAAACTAGTTGCCAAAATTATTTATGTAACCCTACAGGTCAATTACATAAAATTTTACGAAACGTTTACAATTTTGTACGTTTCATAAAGCAGCGTGTTGTAAAAATAAAATATTTCTAGTTTGTTTTTCGCAAAAAATTTTCAAATAATTGTTTGTAAAACATCCAAAAAAAAATGTTGTATGGTACTGAATTATTCGGTCCTAGTGTAGTTCTATTAGCCATTACACGACCTTTTAACTCCACACTTCTAGTCTTCATAAAGTGATTTTCTGCTTAATTTATTCTTTCTGCCTTTGTGTATCCTCTCACCATATATAAAAATCAACAATGCCATGGATCTAGGACCTGTTGACTAGCGTCCAGCGAGTGGTGAAATAACAACGCGAATTAATTACAGACATAAATTTTACTCTTGTTTTAATAAAGAACAATAAAATATTCTATTTTCAATAAATTCGATACTTCAAAACGTTTAACAACTTTTCCAGATTCACTGCCAATATGTACTCCAGTCACAATTTGTGTTGAAATTCGCAATTTTGGATAGGCAAATTTTTTTAAAGCGTTTTATTTACCGCGAATTAACTATAGTAGCCCCATGTTTCCACGTTTCCTTCCCGACTCTGCGTATAGCTTCGTTCATGAGAAAACATTCCTGTCAGATAATGATGTTATACGTTTGCGGAAAAATTCTCTAATGAAAATCCGGTCTTTACCCTCCATTCAGGCAGTCAACGATGACGGGCGCTCGGCTCTCAAGACCTCGATGTTAAGAACCCCCCAAATTTCTCCACTCCATGATGGGAGTCTGGAGGTTGGCAACAAGTGGAGGCAACTGCTACCGCGGAGTCTTGCCTGTCGTTTCGCCAGACCAAAGAATTGAAAAGGTGGAATGAGATGGGTGTGTTAAGCAACGGAGGAATGAAGACAAGAGAGAAAAGGGAAGCACGCTGAGAGAACCCTAACCCACGAAATTGTCCGCCACGTTATCCCAATGATAATCCCCACTCAAAAATGACCTGCCTGGTAGAGCCTGAGTTTGAACCCGGGGCCCAAAGATACGACTAAAATAGCTTAACTGCTTCTTTTTTTTTTTTTTTTTTTTNTGTCACCAATTGGCACGTGTCTGGCGCACGTGTTTTCTCAACCAAGTGTATCGTCCAGCTCCTTGAAGGTCGACACCACGAACACTTGGATCCGAGGTTGATGGCATGCAGTCACAGAACGCTAATTGCAAGGAAGCTCCTCTCGCAACCTTGTGAGCCTATGCGGTAAAATATATATATGTATTTTTACAAAAAATTATTTGTAAACTAGTTGCCAAAATTATTTATGTAACCCTACAGGTCAATTACATAAAATTTTACGAAACGTTTACAATTTTGTACGTTTCATAAAGCAGCGTGTTGTAAAAATACAATATTTCTAGTTTGTTTTTCGCAAAAAAATTTCAAATAATTGTTTGTAAAACATCAAAAAAAAAACATTCTGTATGGTACTGAATGATTCGCTCCTAGCGTAGTTCTATTAGCCATTACACGACCTTTTAACTCCACACTTCTAGTCTTCATAAAGCGATTTTCTGCTTAATTTATTCTTTCTGCCTTTGTGTATCCTCCCACCATGTATAGAAATCAACAATGCCATGGATCTAGGACCTGTTGACTAGTGTCCAGCGAGTGGAGAAATAACAACGCGAATTAATTACAGACATAAATTTTACTCTTATTTTAATAAAGAACAAGAAAAGATTCTATTTTCAATAAATTCGATACTTAAAAACGTTTAACAACTTTTCCAGATTCACTGCCAATACTATTGTAAGTACTCCAGTCACATTTTCTGTTGAAATTCGCAATTTTGGATAGGCAATTTTTTAAAGCGTTTTATTTACCGCGAATTAACTATAGTAGCCCCATGTTACCACATTTCCTTCCCAACCCTGCGTATAGCTTCGTTCATGAGAAAACATTCCTGTCAGATAATGATGTTATACGTTTGCGGAAAAAATGATCTAATGAAAATCCGGCCTTTACCCTCGATTCAGGCAGTCAACGATGACGGGCGTTCGGCTCTCAAGACTTCGATGTTAAGAACCCCCCAAATCTCTCCACTCCATGATGGGAGTCTGGAGGTTGGCAACAAGTGGAGGCAACTGCTACCGCGGAGTCTTGCCTGTCGTTTCGCCAGGCCAAAGAATTGAAAAGGTGGAATGAGATGGGTGTGTTAAGCAGCGGAGGAATGAAGACAAGAGATAAAAGGGAAGCACGCTGAGAGAACCCTAACCCACGACATTGTCCGCCACGTTATCCCAATGATAATCCCCACTCAAAAATGACCTGCCTGATAGAGCCTGAGTTTGAACCCGGGGCCCAAAGATACGACTAAAATGGCTTAACTGCTTCTTTTTTTTTTCTCGTTTTCGAGATATTTTTATTCACAGCATTAACTTGAATTTGTTTACATATTCAGTGACAATTCTTATTTCAGAGACAATTCTCATGGACAGTAACTCAGACGGAACTTAATAGAAGGAACACAAACTGACTTCCACGCCGTGCCTCGACTAGAACCCAGAATCCCTCACCCCATAAGCCGGCACCCAACAACCTGCGTCACGGAAGTTGGCATCCACTGGGCCAACCGTGCGTCCATGTAACAATCATTATTCCTTTTTATGTTCACTTGTTATATCAGGTTTTTACTTGTTTTAGCGGGTGGGAATATACAAGATTATCAAATATTCCTACCTGAATCGTTCGGAAAGGGAACAGAAAATCACTTGGGGTAACCCATTCGCAGGATTGAACCA
>NQII01004439.1:82403-132848 GCA_002778355.1 Clitarchus hookeri
TCGGATGTGATCGAACTCGTGACCTCCCGAATGCGCGCCATATCTGTGACCGCAGGACTGAACACTTTCGTCTGTGAATAGGAAGTTTCACAGTCCCATCAGAGCACGACGAACTGCAAACGGGGCGCCCCGCCGAAGAGACGTCGACGGCCAGGTGGATACGATATGGTTGTTGGGTCGCTTGTTTCCTCCGCCAGGATCTGCACGCGGGACAACAGATCTCCCCGTGCACGACGACGGCGGGGACCCCCGGGCACGGTCCAGCTGGCAAAACTACAGCTATTGTTGGGCAACACACTGCCCTGCGGGTCGCCGACTCATGCCGCGAGCTCACTTCCACCGACAGCTCCCTGCAGTGGCAGTGTCACCAAATTGACAGGAAAGGAAACACGTGGAATATGAGGGGCCGCGATGGTGTAGCGGTTAGACTACTCGCTCCCACCTAGGCGAACCGGGTTCGATTCCCGGCGGGGTCGCTCCCGGATTTTCGCGTGTGGGAATCGTGCTGGTCGGCGTGTTTTCCTGGGGACCATCCGTTTCTCCCACCCCCTTCATTCTGGCGCTGCTCCATACTCACTTCGGTTCACCCTCATCGGCTCTAAAGACCTCGATGTTAAGAACCACCCAAATCTCTTCACTACTCACTCACGCAGAATATGACAAGACGGTCGTATCAGAGGTGTGATATGGATGATTGATGTGACAACAGCCATGGTATGACATGACTAAGGGACGATTGACAGAGAGATGGCATAGAATTGTAAGAATTGCATCTTTTTTTGAGAAGGGGTGACTTTTAGTTTCTGATAATCGGATCGGCTTGACCTGACAGCGTTGCTAAGAAAACTACGTGGCCAAAAAAGACTGCAGATTCCATACAAATGAAGGCAGTACATGAAATATACTCTTATAGGTTTGGTTCTCGAATGGGCTTCTGCTGGGAAATATTGAGTTCCACCAACACCCATCGCACTGCTGCGTCGAGGTCCGCTTGTACACTCCGCGGAGCCGTGGCGGTCGGGTGGCTATGGAGCACTGACCTCACATCAACTAGATAACGGTTAGATTCCCGGAGGAGCTACACCAGGGCCTTCGTGTGCAGGAAACTTAACTTAGGATGCCTTTGGCCAGGGGATATCTCGGAGTGCTCCCACTCCCCCACCATTGTATTCTATGGTCCTATTACATGCTATCCTCAAGAGCTGACCGGCACCTAAGCCCCCAATCGTCACAACACATATATATTTTTTTTTTTTAAGCAGTCTTCACATACTACAGACATTCCACAGTTTACAGATATTTCACGGCCTACTTACTGTACGTCGCACAGTATCCAAGATAATTCGTTTTCAAAAGGTTTACGAGTTTCGCACACACTCGCAGAACATATTTCAATAATCCAGAAGCCCAGTGCCTAGAAGCCCAAGAGCATATCATTTTGATTTTTTTTCTAATAGCAATTGGTCTTGCAAGAAATAAAAAATCACCACACATTTTTATAGTTTTCGTATTCATCAAAACTGTACACCTTTTCTGTCACATGCAGAAAATGAGCAATACCTAAACCTCTCATTCTATGTCACTTCTTTCAACTCGTCAATGATTGAAGATACTTCGGTCATATTCTCAAGTTTAAGTGATCTAAGATCGTAACCCATTTACAAGTTCATTAGAGTCTTTAGAAAATACGCAGTCCATGTTTGCGTCATCNAAGTGATCTAAGATCGTAACCCATTTACAAGTTCATTAGAGTCTTTAGAAAATACGCAGTCCATGTTTGCGTCATCTTCTGTCTTCTTCAGACCTTCGTTTTTTTTTTTTTTCACTACATGTTCACTCGCGAGATCACCATTCACCATGCATGTCGGGAAAGTCGCCATCGTCGTCACCGATATCTTCATATTCTTTATCAACACTTCCGTCTTCACTATCTTCATCGCCATCGCCAGTTTCTTCTACAGCAAGTACGTCATCAAATTTCCTTTTTACTTGAGAATTAATTTCTCTTCCAACTTCATCATCACAGCTACTGATGCTGCATTAAACTGAAGTTCTTCCAATTCATTTTAATGTCCAGCAAGTATGTTTCATATAAACTAGCTGTATTGTAAGATTTATGTCTATAATAACATTTATCTCTTATTCACTAGCATGTCTACAGTTTCACCATCGCTGATAAGCTTAGTACTTTCTAAATCTGAATCGATTTCAATCAGTGTAATTAGATGCCATGTATGTTCGNACCATCGCTGATAAGCTTAGTACTTTCTAAATCTGAATCGATTTCAATCAGTGTAATTAGATGCCATGTATGTTCGGGTCAGATATATTATTTTCGATGTATCAGCGGGAGGGTGAGGCATAATCTTGTCTTGATGTAATGGCGGCAAAATTTTCTGTTTCTCAGTGACAAAGGGGCCGTACTCTTAAAGTGGATGTTTTTAAAGGATAACCTAAGACGTTTTCTTCTCAGTCAGTGGCATGCTTTCATATGCTTGATTCATCTTACAACAAGATCCATCTNTGCTTTCATATGCTTGATTCATCTTACAACAAGATCCATCTTCTCACTGTATAGTCCTAAGTATTTATGTATCTTACCTTTCGATGCCATTACACTGATTTCAGAATTAAAATCATCGCCCATCAATCAGAGACTGAGAAAACTACTAAATACAAACTCTTTTTTCCAGCCAATCATGTACAAGCATTGCGGTGTAGCGTGATCAGAACTGCCAATCAGGTTCATGCATAAACACATAGTGAAGACATCATCATGCCAATCAAGTTCAAGAAACCAGTGGTATTATTAGGCACATTGAGATTTCCGGATCAACTACACTCTTGTGTTTACTGCAGCAGATGATTTTAGAAAATATTTTAGTTCAACCTTCGGCGCGGTCAACTTATTGGCAACACTTGGTTAGCCAGTCATTCGTTTNATTTTAGAAAATATTTTAGTTCAACCTTCGGCGCGGTCAACTTATTGGCAACACTTGGTTAGCCAGTCATTCGTTTTCTTCTTTTCTCTGTTCAGTAATGGAAAATAATGTTACATCGCCGTACACACGACTATGGCAAGCGTAGCTCACTATTCAGTTAAGCGTGTTAAAGACAGCCAGGCTTCTAAAAATCGGACATGGAAGCCAGACCCAGAATCCCTGTTCCTAGCATCAAAGGCAATTCCGGTCACTTCGAAAGAGTGGCCAAATGTTCCAAATAATATTGTGAATCACGTCGAGATCCATGAAACGCGAACCGAGCAACGTTGCGAAGCAAGTCGCCAATCGTCAGTCGAACATCTTCAGAGGTGCGCCATTGCCGTGTGGGGCATTGTTGATGTTACTATGGTGAGGTTNGCCAATCGTCAGTCGAACATCTTCAGAGGTGCGCCATTGCCGTGTGGGGCATTGTTGATGTTACTATGGTGAGGTGCTTTTCCTCCAATCACGTGGGCCAATTTTTGCACTTCAGAGAGGAACTGAAACAAAAGTAAAAAAAAAAGTCTTACATTTAGGGGAAAATCATAAGACTGGTGCCACCTCGCTGTTCATCTTTATATCCTAATTAGCCTTGTTGCATGAAAATAAAAATAATTTCAATAACTTGTTCTGTAATTTTATTTGTATTACACCAGTATAAGTCCAAATCTTGGCCCCATTAGCAGCCTAACACGGCTGCTAAACTGGACGAACTTGTAAGTATTTTTGTATGAAGCCATTAAAATTTAAAGTGATGACTAAGGCCTTTTATAACATTCAGAGTTTCAGTCGGAAATCTGAGAAAAATAAGCCAATATCGTATTCAGAAACAATAATTATATGGATGCGGGTAATTCAGTAATCAAATATAAATAAATAAAATTGAAAATCAAAACAAAATACTAGAGATAACTATAATCCTGCAGGTACCATTGGTTTTAATGTTATGGTGCAGAATCTCGTAGCAAAAACNATTTAAAGTGATGACTAAGGCCTTTTATAACATTCAGAGTTTCAGTCGGAAATCTGAGAAAAATAAGCCAATATCGTATTCAGAAACAATAATTATATGGATGCGGGTAATTCAGTAATCAAATATAAATAAATAAATAAAATTGAAAATCAAAATAAAATACTAGAGATAACTATAATCCTGCAGGTACCATTGGTTTTAATGTTATGGTGCAGAATCTCGTAGCAAAAACACAAACTTCGTTCATTTGAATTATATCAACACACTGATTATTATCTGTAGGTTAAAAAACCGAAGATAATTATTGCTCTTAAAGGGGATAAATATTTTTTTGGGTGGATGAAAAAGTACTTAATTGATTACTACTACAAAGTCTTTCGATTTTTCTCTGTACGATACAAGACAGTTCTCTTCGTTATCTTGAGATAATCAGGTGCACTGCGAGATGAGCAAACTGAGATTTATAACAGCGACCTACATACGATGCAGTTTCCGTCGAAGCGGCTACGTTATTGGTGTTAGGAGGTGGCAGTTCTACACGACGCGACGGGGCGAACTGGGGGGAGAGAACGTTCGTGAACAAGGGGATGGGTGTGTGGAGGCGAAACACTCGAGGAGCGAGGGAAAGCAAACAACGACCGTTCTTTCCGAATCGGCACGGCGCAATTTTGCGGCATTTCTCAACAGCCCTTGCGCGCGCTGAAATTGCGACAAGAACGGCTTCACAGGAGGTGGTCGCGCGGGGTTTGGGGTGGGAGGAGTGAAGACTGCGACAGGCAGTCGCACCTAAGGGTCACCGGTATTACAGAGTCGTGTTCCGCCGAGCAGACTATATAGTCCGGTCTCACTCAACACGACGGACCTACCGGCGGTCCATAGAGTATAAAATTTTGCAGAGACAAAATGGCGTGTTGGCTCCGTTTATGTCGATGTACCCGTTCTGTGATTGGCTGGGCGAGGGGTTTGAGAACGGGCCTTACGCGTGATCGGCCACTGCACGCTGTGAAATATTTCCTATTGGCTGGGCTGCCACCTGGCGAGTAGGTTACCAGGCGCTGATTGGAGAAAGTCTTCCCAACATGTTTTTGGCCGTGGTGACGCCATTTTGCATGCGAAGGGGTGCGAGGAACCATTGAAAATTACCAAACGGCATACCACGGATCCATATGTAATCTTCTTGCTGTTCTGTTTTTGTGATCATGTGTATTACTCGTCTGTATCACTACCTCTGTAAAGTCTCAGTACCATCCGATGCATGTGGCTGGAGTTCGCAGTATAAACGTCTATTTCACCTATGTGTTCTTAAGTACTGTATAGCACACACGTGGCGCAGCGTAGTGCATGGAAATGCAAACAATATATGCAAGCTGCGAGTCGCGCATTGAGGTGTAGCACAGGCACCGGTCTGCGTTCCGTAGGCTCTGTGCGTAGTTTCCTGCGCGCAGTCTGCTGTTTGAAGCCCGTGCGCTTGCTTTTGTCGCGCACAAAGTGGCGAGCTTTAACTTTTGTCTAATTCGATCATACTACGCGTTTCCTCAAATTGGACTCATATAAGACTAAAGTAGTTTTAGAATCTTACATATGATGATTCACATACTAGGACGATTTCTCCGTGAGTAACTCACTTTTCCATATGCTGCTACGCACAGGCTTACAGAGGGTTCAATAATGTTGGGCACGAACGGCAAAATAGATGTACACTTCAACGAAATTAAAAATAAAAAGTAAAAATACATTTTAAAAAATTCCATCTGAAATAGTTTACATTATATTAAACCCATTTTTAATTTAGTTGTTTCAAACACGCACACTGTCTAGTTAAAATATGAAATTGACAAGATTCTTTTTTTTTCCTAATGACATGATGCTATAAGGAGTGCAGTTGCATCCCGTGCAAGGCCAATCCCCTTCCCTCGTATCCATGCGTACGCCTATACTGCCACGCCGAAATGTATTTCTTCTTCTGCGGATTTCATTAAGTAGCCTCGAATGTTATATTTCTACATCAAAGTCTGATTCAGAACGCGCTTTCATCATGCCAACTGCACTTAGTTTCTTTCTGGAGTGCAATATTCGAGACATGTAATTGTAGTAAATGCATCTCACCACAGTAACATCAACAATATTCCACACGGCAGTCAGGTACCTATGAAGACGCTCGACTGACGATTCGCTACTTGGTTCGCAACATTACTCTTATGTAAGCAGGACGAGTTTTACATTAATAAATATTGTGAAAGTAGTTCGTCACGAGAAATTACCTGCGATCCCTTCCTGCGCAGTGCTTGTGTTGTGAATAATGTGTAATTTCGCGATGAAATATTACGTGTGTATCAATTATAACCTTTGGCACTTATGCACTTAAACCCTAGCTCTGTGTCTTGGACGAAAAACCCCATTAGAAAACAGTTGTTTTGGAAAATGTTAAAAATTTAGTTCAATAACTATAAAAGTTAACACACTTAGACATTAGAATAACATAAAACTCTTTAAATGTTATTTACTAATTAATTTGAGAATATTTGTTGCGTAAATGAGACAGAATATACATCTAGTTCCCAACTATTTAGTGAAATGTTCAAGTTGAATAACATTTTAATCATTCTTCTAACGCCTGTGTAAACGTGCTCAATCCATAAGCCTTCAGAATAGCTAGTGCGGCAAAAAAATATATTTTAATAAATTATTTTTTCTAATATTTTGTAAATATTGGTTTGGTTATTATACTTTAGATTAAATTTTAACCGAGCATCTCTGGTCGTGCAGAAGCATGCCTGCTAACACTCGGAAGGTCGAATTTTGAATTTCTCTGACCGGACTCGGGATTGTTTTTCCTAAACAGCCTTCCATCGACATTTCGACCAATACCGCTGCAGTTCCTAAATAGGCGCGTTCCCACTCCTCGTCCAGTATATTAAGATCCTGGTCAGTCGCACTGCATTTAATTTAATTAAGTTTGCTAAATAAAAATCAGCCCGTTTCCATTATGTGGTCCATTGTGGTTTGCGAAAACGTTTTCAAAACCCTCGCTTTCAAATCAGCTGTAGTGTGCCTACATTTAAATAAATGTAATGTAACTTTATATAATATTGCGTATTATTATTTTTAACAATGTATGTTTCTTCCTGTGGGCTACAGCATTTTAAAATTCTTTCCGCCCTCTCCTCCCTTCCCCATAACAAACACTGTATACAGATGATTCTAAAATCATGGGACAAACATTGAGGGGTGGTAGAGCTCACTAAAACAAACAATTATTGTATAGGAATATATGGGCGGAAGTGACGCGTTGAGGCACAAACACAAAAACATAACACATTAACAGAAACATAAAATGTTCATTGGCAGCATACTTAACGAGTGATTCCGTACAGAAAATGTTAAAACAGTTGCTGGAAATGCATCCACCAACAGCCAGGCATGTTTGGCGACCTCTACATATGGCAAGATTGGCTGACAATGGTGGCGTGCGTGAAATACCCGGCGTATTTGAATCTGTTCGCCAATCACTCCACCGACGCTACCAAGCTTGCATTACTGTCAGTGGTAGCAATTTTGAGCAATTATTATAAGCATTGCTGTAAAAAGGTATTTAGCGACGACGTTGTAAATAAACAATGTGTTGCATTTCATGTGTTATTTTTGTGTTTGTGCCTCAACGCGTCACTCCCGCCCATATATTCCTATACAATAATTGTTTGTTTTAGTAAGCTCTACCACCCCTTTATGTTTGTCCCATGAATTTAGAATCACCCTGTATACTTGTCTACAGTGTCAAACCCGAGTTTGTTTCCATCATCTTGCCTTTATGGGATTTAACTTTGCCGAGGTAACTTTAGTATACCGCTAACATATTTCTGCCCAATTTTACCTCTGCGCTTAAACCACATCAAGCTAACATATATACTGTATTTATAACTGTATATTTTTATATCACCATAATTCAGTTGTACATTGCCGTACACCTGTCAGACCACGCAAGTCTGAGCGCACGTTATAACAATTTGTTCTAGGATTTACCTTAATTATTTGAGCCAAATACTTTTTTTGTTCTAATTGATACGTGTACTTTAACCTCCATGATACATTCGAATTTTTCCAGGAAAAAGTATCGTGTTCGTCCTAGTTTTAAACGCGGAGCACTCATAACTACATAGCTACTCGTGGGTCAATCGAAAATCGAATGTAGTGCTGCTGAAGAGACTTCAAATGCAGATCCGCAAATCGAATATGACCGGGAAACACCCGCTTAAAATACCTACGATTCAATCAAGAATATTGGGTTAGGTATCTCGATTGGCAGATCAAATATTATGTGCACTAATATCTCGTGTAATGTTCGAAGGTTAAATGTTAGAGTTGTTTTGATTTTGTACCGTATAAACGTATTTATGGTGTATAGGTACGTCATAATAGTGGTTATTTTGTGGAACAGGAGATGTCCATAACGGTATGAACAACAAAAATGTTTCAAACAAATATTTTATTCAATTCAATAAATGTATGCATTGTTCAACGTTTAAAAACAATAAAAATGTTACAGTCAGCAAGCTTATTCGAATTCAAGATTACTAGGGACAGTTGTTTTTCGCAAAAAGATATATGCCCAAGCTATACTTCAATATTCTACGTCCACAACCACAAATACCTTTGGTCATTGGCCGCGTGTCTACGTGAGAAGACATGTTCTTATTTGACTGGGCCAATCGTAATAAAGTACTCCGATACTGAACGTCCATGATTCGCGGGCAGACACTTGAGGCACGGGACCTTTAAAGTCATCCAACAACGAAAGTGCATTTGAACAAAAGTATTTTGCAGTACAGCTGGTATTGAAATCTTTTAGTGAAAAACACCTGCTCCTAAAGATTACATAAGTAGTTCCGCACAATGAATAAATAGACTTTCTAATGCCTGGACTGTAACTTATAACACACTGGTATTTTTTAATATACCAATGTCTGCATGCTTGATTAGATTCGCAGTTTAGTTGAAAACTCCAAGCTCTGATTCTGCACGCAATTAGGCTTATTCCATTTGTTTAGCCTATAGCACTTGTAGAAACTTTGTTATCAAATTGGAGAAAGAACGCTGCAGCAGTTATACCCTCTGTTCTCCTGCGTTGTGTACAAAAATTTCGAATTGGTTTTACAGTTTGTTTTGCGGGTGACAAGCGACTGATATTACGTTTACCTGATAATAATATTGCTGCTCTAAGCAAATAAAACTTTTATTCAAATGGTTCCTTTATTTAAAAACTACTTTACCTCTTGACTTCACATTCAACTTTTACTCCAGAGATTTCCATTTATCTCAACTTGTTAAACCTGCCGTCAGACAAACTTTGTGGCAGAATTCACTAAATAGGTTACCTTCTGACCACGAGCGCAACGTTACAGTTTTAAGCCTGATGTGGACGCTCCTTGATGTAGTACGTAACACGTCCCACAATTGGTCTTCTAATTCAGAGCTGGGACATTAAAATCAATTATTAAAAATAATCAGAATAATATTTTTGACGCTTTCAGAAAAGTTTGTGATTAGAACGATATTCATTTCGATACTCTATCCGGCGCTAGTGCCGGAAAACATGCCACATGTTAAATTGCGAATTACAAAGCTACTCTTAAAGTACGTGTGAAATCTAGTTTTCTACGTGCAGATTATCTTAATTTCACTTTATCACTTAAACGCCATTGCACCACGAAAGGTAAACATTAAATTAAAATATTCTTTTCTCGCAAGCCAAAAATTATTCCAGAAAACTACATCTACGCTATATTTATTGCGGAGTATGTACTGTAAGTTTTCCGTTGGTTGCGTTGTGGGGCATTTAGTCTTCCTTCGTGGAAAACTTCAAGGCAATTTTTGTTGTCTAATTTGCCTTGTGGCTAGTTTGATAACATTTGAAAGCCCAGTTTGTATTCTGCTGGCATACGTAAAATTTACATTTCTGTGGACCTACTTCCTTTGCTCATGCGTCCCTCAATTGTAGACGGGGAATTGTTACCAATGTCATTTGACAAAATGTCAATTCTTAGGCTTGGGTACATTGAACAAAAAAAATTAATTAAATAAGTTTAGTGTTCATTAACATAAACTACGCACTTTTAATATGAAAGGAAAACATGGACCTACTTGTCCTTTATCAGTGCCAACTTTGCTAAGACCATTCTAGTCAGGGTTTGCATTTTTTTTTTTAAATTGCAGTGAAAAGCAGGGAATTCTTTTTTTCAAAAGTTGATTTCAAAGTGCGTAGTAGACAGCGAAACAGTTGTGATTACCATCCAAGACAGTTCAACAATGTTTTTTTTTTCCCTGTGCTAGCCAGAGGTGTTGAAACGCCACGCGGTGTTTTATTTCCTGTAGTCTACCACTAAAACATCGTCCTCTGAGAATACGCTAGCACAAAACTGATATCGGGTGCTCCGAGGCCGGGCTTGCAAAGGCGCCGCAGTCACGTGACGAGGCGTGCCGGGCAGGCGATAGTGCGCGTCCAACCCCGGCCATGACTCCGCATTCAGAAGTGTCAAGTGATGTAGTGGTTCGCCGCTGTCTGATCATCGGCGACGGTCTGGTCCGCCTGGTAAGAGGACTCGTTTACAAAGCGCGTTCGTAGAGGTTGGATAGTCCTCGGCCCCGTCAAGGCGGCGAGTGCAGATTCAACTCTGTGCGATGCTGTTGACAGGTGAGGTGGTGGCCACGTCCACCCACCGCGAGATTGGAAGGAGCGTAATCTCCTTCTATTGGATTGCACTCAACTACAGCCAATTAAAGCACTGCGGTGACAATTATAGCCTGGGTTCAGACTTCATGGGACTGGCCGGTGTGCACAGCATGGATTACTTAAACATTGGAAGTGGCAAACTATTGCCTGTCGTGGCTTTGTGGCTGTATAACAACTAGTGCTGGGTGCTGTGCACACCGTTGTTGCTCTGGATTATACTCCTGTTTTACCTTAAAGGTACAGGCATAGGAGCCCCGACTGCCCACAAGCTGTACAAGTTACAGATAAGGATGTCTTATCAACGGGCGTTTGCGCACGGGTGTGTAACACTTGCGGTTTCGGGTGTGGTCAAATGTCGTGTTGTCAAAATTCACGGTTACTTCCAACTGCTAAAGTTCTACTTTCAGCATGTTCCTCCGCCTCATACAAACAAAGCTTAACCGAGTATAGAAAATTACACCAAATGGACAACGCACCGCATTCGTGCGCACTCAGTGTAGAAATATTTAGCCTAACAGCTATTTTTTACTATACATTACCAACACACGTATTTCATGTCTGTACTTATTCATATTAATTGGAAATTAAATAATATTATATATAATATTAATAAAAGTTTAACTCTAGCAAAAAAATAATATACTATTAGACCGACCTATGTTAGCAGCCGTATAAAACGCTTGAGGTACACGACATATTTAGGAAACACCCAAACACGTCATAAGTGCGGTGACTTTTCAAAGGTTTGATTAAAAAAGTGTGAAGTGGAGTAGAATGGAGAGATTTGGGCGGCTCTTAACATCGAGGTCCATGAGAGCCAATAATACGGAAGTGAGATGAGTATGGAGCAGCACCGGAATGCAAGAGCCAGGGAAACTGGAGATACCCGAGAAAACTCGCCGACCAGCGGCACCGTCCGGCATGATTCCCCCGTGCGAAAATTCGGGAGCGACCACGCCGGGAACTCATCCCGGTTCGCCTAATATATGGGAGGCGAGTAGTTTGACCACTCAAAAAGTGAGAAGACGCGAATCCTAAATTTGTCGATCCTCCTGCCTATCTGGACCGNACATAAATAATGATGGCCTAATCGGCTGGTGGGTGGCGTAAAATAATGATATTCACATGTCTATAATAAGAGTGTCCCACATTCTTTACCCTTTTTGCGCATAGCCATTTTATGTAAAATACAATCTTTTACTTTTTAGTTGGCAGCACGCAGTTCAAAAGTGCTTCTAAAGGACGTTTCAATCTGTGGTGTACTTGTGAACGTAACTATCTACATTGCCCAATTCGCCGATGTGAAATTATCGGAGTCAGACTTTACTCAACGTATTTCCCTTTAGACTAGACTCTAGTGATTCTTCCAGAAATCCTTCGTTTAAGATGAACTACGATTCAGCAAAATTTATAGCTTACTTTTAGTCTGTCTAGGGTTCGTTAAGCTGCACTGAATGTTAAATTATATAGCTCTGGCTCTCAGAGCTCGCGCGGTGGTGTTAATTAACACGGTGCATATAGATTCTTATATTTACCTGGTACACATGAACATTTAGAATAGTGGCATTCGTCTTTGTCTGTAATACAAGAGAAATTGTCTATGTGTTTAAGTGTGGCTATGAGTGTGTAAACATGGTGTATATACACACTTATAGTGATTTCAGCATATTACTAATACTGCTAATAGGTGGTCTACGCGACATTTAACTAAACACTTTTGAAATACATGTTCAGTTGCTTCTTTGCACACATTACCCAATATGTATATAATTCTCAGTGACATGTTTTTTCGCGAAAAGATTTCAATACCAGTTGTGCTGCAAAACACTTTTGTTCAAATTATGGACGTTCAGTATCGAAGTGCTTTGTTACGATTGACCCAGTCAAATTAGAACATGCCTTCTCACGTAGACACGCGCCAATAACCAAAGGAAGTTGTGGTCGTTGGCGTAGGATATTGAAGTCTAGTATGGCCATAAATATATTCGCGAAATACACCTCTCCCTTATCATTCTGCACACGTAAAAAGTAAAATTTTACTATTCTTAACGCTTTAATTTCAAAAATTTGTCTTTAACAGATTGTACTAAATACAGCACAATATATCACACGTGGTCTGAATAGAGTGAATTATTTGAAAATTCTCCCCACGGAGCAAATTGAAAAAAATCTTGAAGAGTTAAAAGATTGAAAAAATTCCATGATAAATTAATTTATTATATTTCCCGTTCGTGTAAGCAACTTATCTGTACCGAAAATAAACTGGATTATAAACAGCGGACTGTTGCTATAAATTAATCAGTATTGTTATACATCTAGTAGTTCTTATTCACCACGTTCCACGTGAGTTGGTCTCATTAGTAGGTCTTTTAAAAATCTCTTTTAATTAAATAGTTTTGTATTGGTTTATTTTTGCAAAATCTGCTGGATAAACAGTGCTCACCAATTTTTTTAACACTTTTTTTTTTTTTTTCAAAAGAGACATTTGCTGACAAAAAATTTTGCTGTGAGATGTTTAATTATTTCTAATATTATTACATCACAACGGAACATTTTCAACTGTATGGTACATTTTTTTTAAAGTAATTATTACTAAAATTTTGGTTTATAGGGTTTCTGAAAGTTTCTGCTTTGTGCTCTAATTTACAGTCAGCCAAGGGCACGCAGACGAATATTTTAACATTAATTTTTTCGGGATCTTTATTGAACTAGTTTGCAAATGCAAGAGAGATAAAACTAGTTTTATGCTCGCTCGTTACGCAATCCGAATGCAAATACTTCAAAATCTATATAATGGTAACAAACCTCTTGTATTCACCGCGGGCAACTAACTGCCGTATGTTCTTAAAAGCAGGAGGTAAAAAGAAAGGAGGGGGNAAAAGGAGGGGGGGGGGAGATTAATACAAAATTTGAAGAAAATTTTTTGTAATTCTTGTTTTGAATATCAATGTGTCCGTTAAATTTTGTGTTTCTTTTTCAAGTGTAATTTTAAAAGAGCTAAATTAACCGCGAACTATCTAGGTCATACTATCAATTTAACCGTGAACAGAACTTTCATTATTATGCGTTGGAGGAGTAGACCGAGCTACGGGGTTGACTTTTGTCGGAGTGGGGCAGCGGTTGAAGGACACGGTGCTCTCANGAAAGGAGGGGGGGGGAGATTAATACAAAATTTGAAGAAAATTTTTTGTAATTCTTGTTTTGAATATCAATGTGTCCGTTAAATTTTGTGTTTCTTTTTCAAGTGTAATTTTAAAAGAGCTAAATTAACCGCGAACTATCTAGGTCATACTATCAATTTAACAGTGAACAGAACTTTCATTATTACGCGTTGGAGGAGTAGACCGAGCTACGGGGTTGACTTTTGTCGGAGTGGGGCAGCGGTTGAAGGACACGGTGCTCTCAAGTTGAGCCGCAATGGGCTGTAGGCGAGTGTATACGGGAACGAAAACATTTTCAGTTGTGTCCCAAAAACACAGCGGCTGGAAAGCTCTGCTGCGGCGGCGGCGGACGTTGACGGAGGGGGTGAGGGAGGTTGGCTTCTCTCTCGACTTCTTTCTCTCTCTTTAATTGCTTCAATCAAAGCAAAAACACGTTGTCTTGTATCCCAAGCCCCTGTAGCCAACCGAGCACCCTGCCATCCCCCCTCCCCCTGGACACAATCCCACGCGACAATCCCCTTCGCAGCACCTACGGACCCACGCCAACGTCCCCCCTCCACTTAACGAGCGTCACAAGACAGACAAACCGACGTATGTCGAGTCTTTCTCACCCCACCAACCCCCACAACCCCCCACAACCCGCGGGCAAACCAACCCTCTTTCCGCGCGTCCACTTTTTTTTATCCCGACTATTTTTGTTCAGTTTGTTTTATTGTGCCGCGCTGCTAAACCTTCGTACTCCACCCCACCCTTCCCCCAACCAACCCTTACAACACAACCACACCCCTCTGCCCTCCTTCACCCCCTTTACAAACAGTCTCGTTACAAGCTGGCCCGCGCCATTTGTCATTTCCCCTTTATTTGTCAAACACACAGAAAACTAACAAAAGGTGCTGGCCTTTGTGAGACTTTCATATCTGCACAGAGGAATATTTGTGTCCAGTTGTGGACCAACCGGATTATTAATTTTTATTCGGGTCGTTATCTGCGTACGCAAGGAAACAATGTTTAAAATCAGGCCTGAATTGTTTTATTTTGCTTTCTCGCTTAAAATGTTTGTTTTGTAAGCTGTGCTACAGCATAGAAACCAGTGCATGCGCCACAGGTTTGTTTTTATAATGTAAACTGTTAAGTAGTTAAATATTATACTATCTTGACGCCAATATAAAGTAATTATTTTTACTTGAACTTATTTATACCATATCATTAGACACACGGAAATTTCGTGGATTCATTTTCCAACAAGCTAGACGCCACAGTCGCTTGTGTTCTCGAGCCTCAGTTAGTTGTTCATTGGTTGATGCTCCACTTTTACTTCACACCAGGTAGCAAAGTATTCGGTCGTGCTTTTCTTGCTGATTAGTTATTGGCTATTGTTCGTCCAGGGCNTACTTCACACCAGGTAGCAAAGTATTCGGTCGTGCTTTTCTTGCTGATTAGTTATTGGCTATTGTTCGTCCAGGGCGTGACTAACAAAATGCGATACAATTGAAAAGATTACCAAATGTGCATGTCTAGCTTGTTCTCAAATAAATTCGCAAAAATTCTGGGTCTCTACATATCATTCAGTTTCCATTACAAGTAATACTTCTATTGGTTATGCTGACGTAACCAGCTTCATTTAAGAAAGTATAGTAATACTTGTTATATTTTTTACGAAGTACTTANTATTGGTTATGCTGACGTAACCAGCTTCATTTAAGAAAGTATAGTAATACTTGTTATATTTTTTACGAAGTACTTAAGCTGATATAAATACAAATTTAAGAAAATATTTTTAGGAAGTTTAAAGTATTTGCGATATATGTGTACAACTTTTGGCGTAGTTATATTCTAAATGGAAGCACACGTCTTTGAATCTGTAACCTGAGGTATGTTAGAATTTTCAATGTATCTAAAATGATTTTCGATGCAGATTTGTCTGAATTCCGTTTTACCGAACGAAATCACAATATTACTGAGGAAACTGTCACTATTAGTGCCACCCTAATTTGTACGGTAAACGTGATTACATTGTGGCGGTGTTAAGTACAGTCTCGCAGTTAACAAATAAGAACACCAGGGTAACAAACTCGCACGTCGCTTTGCAAGGAAAGACGTTAGTTTGGCGCTGTCCTCTGTTCTTAGCCTCGCTGACCAGTAGTTCGGTCTCCAGCCACTGCATTGCCGCTACCTGTACTAGGCGCCACCGTGCAGTGATGCGACTACTGAAACGCCACACTTTTTGTTGCTTCATTCTGATTTTAGACATGTCCTCCAAGATATCGCACAGATCCACAGATGTTTGATATACCTTCAACCATTCATTTATTCCTCTTTGATGAGAAGGGCGAGTCTTATATCTCACTCAAGAGATGTCGTACTTGGTTCGTTAAGAGTCATTCTCTGTAATCTTATCACGAACAACGCCTGTGGTGTGAATAAGAGAGAAAGAGAGCGAGAGAGAGAGAGCGTGTGTGTGTGTGTGTGTGTTCACTGTTATTCGAAAAACTCACCTCGAGAAGACGAAATATTTCCGGAACAACAAAAACTTTAATAAAACGTCCAATGTTCATGGAAAAAAATAATACGTACTGTTATGTTCAAGCACTTAACGAGGTTTTGCAGTATCAGAGGCAATATCACATCAATGTATANGTGTGTTCACTGTTATTCGAAAAACTCACCTCGAGAAGACGAAATATTTCCGGAACAACAAAAACTTTAATAAAACGTCCAATGTTCATGGACAAAAATAATACGTACTGTTATGTTCAAGCACTTAACGAGGTTTTGCAGTATCAGAGGCAATATCACATCAATGTATATGGCTTTTGTATTTAAGAATTGCCGGGAAAAGTACTACTCATTCTTTTATAAAGTTACATAGACTATTGAGGATCGAAAATTTGCATTCAAAAGAACTAACACTTTGATTTTCATGGACGGTGGAGTTGCGACTTCACAGCGACGATAAATCACTGATATACTACGTTTGTAATACAGGAGATGAGTCCCGACCAAGCTTCAGTTAATTCGGAAGGAAAAAAAGATTGCTTATAATTATGAAATTATTTGGAAAGTGAACTAGGGTATAACAGCAAATACCTAATATTAACGTTCGCTAATGTAGGGAAATAGGGTAATAATTTAGGATGATATTTCAAACCCTAGCAGATAGGCCACTCTTCCTGTACACCGGCTAAAAGTGTTGCCTACATTTTCTCCATTAACTAGCTGGCAGCTCTTTTGTATTCCATGTTTAACCTATTACTAATTACAGTACCTGCAAAATTCGCGTTATAATGGAAATGCAGACTAAACTATAAAACGTTGTATGCTCTCTTGACTTGTGCCATTGGCTGACCACTTGTGTGGCACGCCACAAGGCCCTCTGAGGAAAATATATAGCTGCAGATACAAAATAAATTTAGTTGAAAAGTTCTTATTTACACTGAACAATAATTTGTTCACTCAACTAATGTGCACTTGTCTCAAAAATCTGCATTCGTTGGCTTACAATAAATAAATAGTTTAGAAATATTCTGGTGAGCTAAACACTTATTTGGTTGTTCCAACATAATATACACTTATTTTATAAGTACATTCAACTAATCGGTTTGGTTACAGTAAAAATTACACATTTAAAAGTATAATCAAACAAAGATGTTGTTTAGAGTGAATAAGTATTTGGTTAGTTGGAACAGTCCGATATGTTTGTTATTACATAATTTGTGGTGCCAAAAAAATCAGCTTGGTCCGGTATTGGCATTTAATTGGTTCGCTGAAGGGTAATCGAGTGATATGATTTCCTTCGTTCGAATTCACAGCGCGTGAGTTTGTTTATAAATTTAGTGAGTGTTTGAACAGAAATAGTGTTTGTTAGTACATTTATTGATGCTTAACAAAGGTATAAACAATCCTAATGAAACAAGTTCAATAGAAAACAAAAAAGTAAAGCTATCAAACTTTAGATATTTATTTACGTACATGTCCTGTATTAGAAAAGTATAAAATTTAACACATTTCGAGTTCACCAATTCCCGCCTTAGCCGAGGTCGCTAAGGTGTAGTATTCGGGCGCAAAAGATGCCAGTTTGGAACGTCGTTATAATTTAACTTTCTTTTTATGATAAACGAAACTTTTAATGTACGTAGAGCCATACAAATGCTAAGTAGCACGAACTAAATCTTACATGTTTGGGGCATTCAAAAAAGAACAATAAATAAATTTAGTTTCAACAACAAAACATTTAATTACCCCTATATAAACCATTAATTTGGTTGCTCTTTGTTTAATTCAACAATACCTTTTCCTCAGTGGGAAATGGCGGACAGTGTACTAGTGTGGGGGTTTTCTCCGGGTTATCCCCCCTTTTACTTCCCGCACTGATTTACGCCATTTCATCTCACACCTCGATCCTTCTTAAGGTTGTCGGGTACGAAAGGCCTGCATCTCGGCTACGGAAGCCGGCTCCAGTTAGCGCTAGGCTTATGTCATTCACGTCGACACTGCCTGGAGGCTGAAACAACTGGCAGATTTACGTTGGCATGGCTAAACATTCTGTGTCTTCCGACACCCGCCACGTTATGCCTGTGTGAGGATGTGCTGGACTTGTTTATCTCTCCCGACGGAGGCCGTTCCGTTTATGTGGACACCGGTGTAGCAGGTGCCGACTGCGCATATCCTAAGCGGCCAAATGTACCTTGCCTTCCGCTGCGTCTTCGTAAAAGTGCGGTATGCAACGAGCCTTGTTGGAACTGTAGCAATTTGATGATTTACGTAGCACGGTTATGAACATAAAAATTACGAGATATACTAATTACAGTGTGCTCGTAACCTCTTGTTAACCCACTCACTGCTCATTAATTGACTCGTTCCGGATTCGGGCACGAACCACCACTCGCCCGACCTCCTCGCCAGACAAGAGCAACGCCTTAGTGCGCAATTCTCCCGAGGAACCTCGCATGCATTGGGTTAAGGCGAGATATTTGGACGGCGCTTAAAAACTAGGTCTCAAGTGCCCACGGAGGTGAAATGAGACGTAGATGGAGCAGCGACGGGATGCAAGGGCTGGAGGAACGGAAATAACCCAGAAAACCCGTTGGCCAAAGGTAACGTCCGACGCGTTTGCCACATTTGGAAATTGGGCGTAACTCCGCCGAGAATCCAGCACAGACGGGATGCCAACTTGACATAGGCACCCGCTTTAATGTAGTCACGCCACCTTGCCTTTCTGTGCAGCATTGAAACAAATCAGTATTATGCAGAAACGTGACGTACATCCTAGTGGGTTGGTTGCATTCAATTGAAGACTGAGATGGTTTTCGGCATGTTTTGAAAATTTTAGAACCTCACTGGTATTTTTCGTTGCGTGTTTAAACTCTTTCTAAAGCCAAGCTGATTTAGCTGCAACGAATATTTGCACAATAATTTCGAGAGGGGTTGTTACTTGACTGCAAGTGGATGCATTCGCAAAGAGAAGTTAGTGTCTTTAAGTAATTCAATATACAGTTAATAATAATAATAGCAATATACAATTACAAAGAAAATCACGAAAACATGTTGTGAACAAGTATCAAGAAATATTAAAAAACTATTTGTAAAATTAATTTTTTTTTTTATTTTTTAAAATTGCATGTACCTATTTATTAAATAATTTAATGTATAAAATAATATATATTTAATATTATATAATTATTGCCATCGACTTTAGCGTTAGCGCATTATTTTCAAGTTGCAGATAGTTGGATATTTAAAGCGACAGTAAAATGCGAACCTTTCCAAGTCAAGGGTAGTCATGAAGTCTTCACTGAACTTTGGAATAAATTAAAATTCCGTAAGTGATTACTGAAATTATGTTATTAGTTGTTTACTGCAAGTATGTGACAACATAAAGTTCTGTCATTATCCGTGTGCTACTCCTCTGTCATTGAATTTAAGATCGGATAGCTCGTGGTAGTACGGGAACTTCGGGTGTTATGGGATATGCGAGTAACATGGAATACCCCTTTGTTTGGTAGTGCAAGTGTCCTTATCTAACAGTAACAGCCTGAACTACTACATAGCTCCAGAAAGCTCCGGTAGAGGTCCCAGAAGTCTGTGGTAATGCATGGCCGTTCTGTGGCAGTTTGTCTAGTTTTCATATTTTGAAAACTTTATTTCGTACTTATTTGAAGTATGTTTTAGGTGCCTTTGATATTTATATGTTTATTGCACTATAGGGGTTTTTAATAGTTTAAATTTCGCTCTACAATATATGCCATTATAAAAAATTTGTAGTAATTTGTCATAACGTGAAAATAATGCTCCTGTACCATGAATTATATTTTTTTTATTAATACACTAAACTTTGTCTGCTTCCTTTGTTGTTTAAAGTTGTAGCAACTTCTATACATTTAATTATGCCATTTAGGAAAGTGCAAGTTAATCTGTGTAAGAAATTTAAAATTTGTTCTGTGCTATTGATGAATTTTTTTAATTTTTTTTTTATTTTTTATATTTATAGTAGTCGTTAAGAGGGAATGTGCTAACTAAACTTAATGTCTACGTTCGTACCTTTCAGTGACTAATGAGGTTGCAATAACTGCGAAGAATTTCATGAAGAATTATTTAGTTCCTGATCCTGTTCTCGGTACATACTCATATAATCTGTATTTATTGCAGCGGATTTTCACACGCAGTCAGTAAAATTAATTTTGAAGTAGAATTTCCTACGGTCATCAAGCAATCCTCTACTACATCACAGGAAAAATACACATAAGTTATTTCAAATATTTAGTGTTTACTGAACTTGAAATACCACGGTTAACCTGGGTACAGAATCTCATATATTTTAGAAAACTATTTGTGATGATGAACTCAATATTACCATTGGACTACAATGTATTGGAGTCGATTAATTCACTTTACGTTAATTATTCTTTAAACAGTAACAGGAATGAAATTTAATTAGTCAAATTTTATCTCCCGTAAAAAACTACTCTTCATTATTACTATTCTGATTTAACCAATCAATGCTTGTCTTGTATAAGAACATTTAAGGTTAGTCAAATATTAACTAAATAGCACAAAGTGCTTTATCTTTTCCAATTATAATCGGATACATCACACTGATAATGTAAAAATGGCCAGGATGGCAAAATTGGATACTATCCCAAAATACCCCCTGGCTTTCCCAGGTATTCCGTACTACCAAAAAAAAATCTCTTCTTCGTATCTCTAAGAAAAAAAATGAACCAACAACTTATGAAGGGATCTCCACCAGGATCCATCGAGGCATGCCATCCTTCAGGCTGGATAAAAACTTCCACATTCACAGATTGGTTCATACATTTCGTCAGCATAAAGAAGCTATCAGAAGAGTCACCTATCTTGCTACTTTTGGACGGGCATTATTTGCACCAAAGGAATACTGACGTTATAAACATTGCACGAGAAAACAATCTGACCATACTTAGCCTTCCTCCGCACACTACCCATAAATTCCAGCCGATAGATACAACGTTAATGGGACCCCCTAAAAGCTATTACAGCAAGGAAATTCGTCTTTTGATGAGGCAGAATACTATATCACTGAATCAATATGATGTTGTGGAGCCTTTTGGCAGGGCGTACGCAATGGTTCAATGTGGCGAAATGGCTGTGAATGAATTCTGAGCTACAGGAGCCGATGGCAATAATGAAGTCGCATGTACTGTAAAAACTATGGTTATATTACCTTCATTAAATCCTTCAAACAGTAGCGCCCTACGATCTGTAAAAGCATACACCAGCTTCTTTGAAAAAGTGCAATAACCTCCAAAGAATGCTAGCGTTGTCCTTCCGCACGATATCTCCCTTCTTCTGAAGAAAATGAAGGGGTCAAGGGGGCCAGGAACACCAGCGGTCATCACTGACGCTCCATTCAAAAGATTGCTTGGAGAGCCTCTTGAGAAGGTTGGAAATAAGAAGCCTCCTAAAAGAAAGCGAACAGGAGATTTAAGAACAACGATAAAACGTAGGAAAGCCCTCAGTATCGGACTTTCTTATTTGTTACTTCTCTGCAACGAACCAAACATTAAGTACAGAAATTTGGTTGGTATTTCGAAACGGGTAAATTGTATTCCATAAAACACGAAATTCCTCTAACTGCTGGTGTGATCCTAACTTTTTCGCATTGAAAATAAATGTAGCGCGCTAATTATGCAACTGTCGAAGTCATTTGCGGAGATAATAAGTTCTACGTAATCAGTAATGAAAAATATCGTATTTTTAAGGAATGTCTCAACCGTCATAGTATGTTCGCAGTAAACTGGGCACTTTTGAAAGCCCTGCTTAGCATCTAATCTTCTGCCAATTTTGTATCATTCCACCATATGTAAAATTAGCATTACCAAAGCTCCACTCTCTACTGAACGGAATAATTTATATTTCAGGTAACGTTTAATTTAAAAAAATACACTTTCAACAGAACACAGACTCGTGAGACATTTTCTTATTCGCTGTTAACAGAACCGTATTTTGGTCAGTGTTTACATAAAAAAAATCTATCTTAGGATAGAGATGTCTTTTCAATGACTGATTTCAAAAGAACTCACTTAACCTTAAAGTAATCAGGTTACGAACTCTGTTAAGACCAAACAAATTAAAGCTCGTGTATTATAACATTACCACCACCATCTCCATCACATGTGTTGTAGAGGGGTTTCCATGTTGGTTTCGTACCTTTGTAAACTTTTACAAACAAAAGTTTGTTCGGAAATGAAGTTATTTTTAATAGCCATGTATTTTTATCCGTGTGAATGTAGATCAATAAAATATATTGTTTTTCTTTCATTTTTCAAATCCATGCAAACTTGGTGATGTAGTTTGAGATTTTTTTTTTGTGTTCACGCCCTTGAAAAATTGTCATTTAAAATTAGTTACTTGCAAAATGTCAGAAACTACGAGAGATAAAACAACAAATTAGTGACTAGTGTGAGCCTGATTTGATATCTTCCATCTGTGAACATTTAGCTGTTAATAATATCATCCGTCATTAGGAAATTAGGTTTTAACGACAATGGCAAGACATGTTGGCCACACAGGTTGCATACCTGGCAGGCAACCTACGGCAGCTTTTCAAACGTTACGTGTTCTCTCGAGAACAGTTGTCTGAGAGTGTTGCATCAATGCAACGTTTTGTGTTCCTTGAATGTAAACACGTTTATTACATCATAACAACTGATAAACACCCATGGGTGACACAAGTTTGTCGTTTAATAACATGGCACCCCCTAATTTTCCTGCAAGTAGCTGCATGGCTTCAAACTTTCTAGTGCATTTCAGATTCTGATGCTGATTTCCTTACTTATTTAGTTGCACTAAATGGCTCTACCTCAGTGTATGTCGTTCAAGACACCGATTTGCTAGTACTTCTAACTTCTCTTGCAGCGCATACTGACAATATTTGTTTCCTCCGTCCTGTATCAGGTTACAAAATCAAAAAATTGCATCCTCCAGTGCAAGACCGCAAAGCTAAGTTCAGTTGTTTTCTAATGCTGTAACTGGACGTGTTACGTCTCAGTTTTTAAGAGAGGGAAGTTTAAAGGACTGAAGATGATACAGGAATATAATGGACACAGGACAGCAATGAAGATCTTCAATTATCCATATATATATATATATATACAGCAGTGTGTAGCTACAGCAGGAGAAACATTTCTACTTTGCTTGTATAGTGCCCAACNAATACTGTAACTGGATGTGATACGTCTCAGTTTTTAAGAGAGGGAAGTTTAAAGGACTGAAGATGATACAGGAATATAATGGACACAGGACAGCAATGAAGATCTTCAATTATCCATATATATATATATATATATATATATACAGCAGTGTGTAGCTACAGCAGGAGAAACATTTCTACTTTGCTTGTATAGTGCCCAANATATATATATATATATATACAGCAGTGTGTAGCTACAGCAGGAGAAACATTTCTACTTTGCTTGTATAGTGCCCAACAAAGACAATCACTAGATGAGTTTCGATGTTATGCATAGATTTTTTACCGAGCTCGACACCGCATAGGGAACATGCTACAGCTTACTGTCTGGGGATGGGCCAAGCATAAACATGGGTTCATACGTACCTGTCTGCGTCACCTCAAGACCTTGCACCACAAGATCTAGTGAATATTATTTCGTATTAAATTTATAGGGAGGGAGCAAATTTGCTTAGAAAAGCAGTAATGGCAGAGGAAAATGCAGTGGCCTTAATTAAGGAACCGTCCCAGCATTCGCCTGAAGTGATTAAGGGAAACCATGGAAAGCCAAAATTAGGATGGTTGGGCCGGGGATCGAACCCGTGTCCTCCCGAATGCGAGTACAGTGCTTTACCAATGCGCCACTTCGCCCGGTACGATGTTCTATGCTAGGAATTTTGAACGTGCTAAATCTGGACCCAACTGCACAGATACGTGCATTTTCTAACAAAATCTGTCGTATATTAACTGCATTGAACTAAAATAACTATCTGATAGTGGAAGCAATGATATCCGGTAAAATAAGTTACTAAATATATTCAATATTGTATAAAAATGTATTTCCTACAAGTAATTGGTGATAGAGTATTTCTTTAATATAAAGCTACTTGGAGGAGTCGTTATAAAAAAATAAGTTTACCAGAATTGTGTTTTTGATGAGTTTTCCATCATTAGTCCCAGGAAGAATATTTTTACTTCCAAACAAGATAATTATCTTTCGGAAATTTAGTCGCTTTAGTGAACTTCCTTCAAATCGCTTCTTATCGTCATAGGATAATACGATAATAACAATAAATTAAATGTGCTATGCTCTCATCAAAATTGTATGTTCTATAATATACGCCGATTCACATTCATAATTTAATAATTGCCTACGTTTAAGGCATTATATCAAGTAGCCTATAATGAAATTACGTGACAGAATGGCTCTTTGTGGCAAAAAATACATAGAAAAATGTTTTAAAGACAATGTTATGCTAAACTTTTTTTGTCAGGAAGATGTGTTTATTAATGNAAAAAATACATAGAAAAATGTTTTAAAGACAATGTTATGCTAAACTTTTTTTGTCAGGAAGATGTGTTTATTAATGTATGGTTCCCAAAATAGTGCAAAAAACATATTTTGGCCGTTATTTTTAAATATGGTGGCCATTACACAAGGTTTTAACGCTGAGATTTTATGTATGTTCTTCAATAGTTCTGTGTGTGAGAATTCCCTTGCTTGTATGAACTTTTTTGTTCTAAAATGACTGTGCTACGAAAAGTACTAATTTTTTNTGTGTGTGAGAATTCCCTTGCTTGTATGAACTTTTTTGTTCTAAAATGACTGTGCTACGAAAAGTACTAATTTTTTTATAAGCATCGTCATTTTTTGTTCATTTTACACCGGAGGTTTTTCGTTTCAGCAGTTTAAGTGCGAAAATTATCAGCTCTGCACGCACTGTCTGTCGTAGAGAGACTGGTTAAAAAAAAAACTGATAACTCAGCACTCTTTTTCAGACAGCGATACTACGAGCAGTAACGTTTTTTGAGTAAGGGCAGAAATAAACATTGGGGCCGGCTTGACAACTGGGCGCGTTCCATGTCGCCTGTAACCTCCTTCCCCTTATTCACCCCTTCTCCCTACATCGCAAACGTCCCCCTCCCCCTTTCCTTGCTTCCTTCAGTTTCTACCCCTATCCGGCGGTCGTGGGCGGTCGCACAGAAATGCGCGCGTAAGCGCTGTCATTTATAATGACCCCATAAAATGTTCGCTTCCACCTCTTAATTGACAAGTTCGCCGCAACGCGGCGTCACTGTGCCAACTCGGAACCCTACGTCTCNTACTTGTAAATCGCTCTCGTCCTCCACGGCCTGGCATCCCTCGTGGAACCCGCATATTGACACATTGTTAGACCAAAAGAGCGTTAACATTTTTGACGCCAGAGTCAGAGCTCTAGCTGTGTGCGCCTCGC
The DNA here is from genome assembly GCA_002778355.1 of Clitarchus hookeri. Taxonomy (NCBI): domain Eukaryota; kingdom Metazoa; phylum Arthropoda; class Insecta; order Phasmatodea; family Phasmatidae; genus Clitarchus; species Clitarchus hookeri. The sequence goes on from NQII01004439.1 coordinate 108,186, forward strand.
TAGCTCGTCGTCACTGTGCGTGCCGTCGGAAAGAGCCCGTGGTGAAATAACCATTTTAAAAAAACTGAACTCACTAAACAGAACTAATATAATGCTATAAAAATAAACGTTATCATGCTTCCGCCTACGTTTAGATTAGCGATTTTTTTANTAAACAGAACTAATATAATGCTATAAAAATAAACGTTATCATGCTTCCGCCTACGTTTAGATTAGCGATTTTTTTAATCTGATTCAATTCGTGCGATTTAGCTGACGTCACATATTTGTGCTCAACATACAGACTGGTTAAGGTGCTTATTATCCACGTTAGCTGAAATAAGAGTGTAAACCTCCATTTTTATTCAGTTTAAAATAATGTCACTTTAAAAAAATCTTCAGTTAATAATGATTTTTTGTGGGAATGGGAATATCACTCACTGTTCACAGATAAATCTAAATTTTTTTACAAAACCACTATTAGGTGTCAAACAAATTTTGTAAATTATTTTTCTTCAGAACATTTGCAAAAGGAAATGTGCATAAATTCGTTATTTTAACGACGTAGTTCAGACTAACTTTTACTTTTCGGTAAAGATCAACGAAGAATTTTTTTTTCTCTGGATATGAATTACGTTTTTCTGTTTCTCAGTGCCTCGGAATTATTTTAAAATCTGAATACATGCAAGCTAAATATTAATAAATATGTAAATTTCAATTTTTTTAAATAAATTGAAAAAAAATGTATTTATGAAAATATTAAATACACTTTAGGAAGTCTGTAGTGCATGTAAAATATGGTGTGAATTGGCTGAGAAGTTGCTAAATATATGAAACCTAATTTTACATGTTTGGTTAGTCTTACAAAATGGCACACTAAATGGGTTATTGAAATAGTGTATTTAATGCATATAATAAGTAAAGCTGGCATGGCAAATTGAATTCGAATCGTTATAATTGTTTCGCAGATGTAATACGTAACAAACATGTTAAATAGGCAAGCTATTTTAAAAATAAGTTATTTATCCAATTAAAATAATTTTATACATAATGTAGTAAGTAATATTATCGGTAGGTTAATATGTTGGTATTAGCTTCGGTGGTTTCTCAGAGTCATTAAAACGTTTTACACTTATTCAATATGACAGTATTGTACGGAATCGCATCTTAATAAGCTACGAATAAATTAATATAATACTTGCCTTTGTACTGCCAGAATACGAAGGTTGGTTGAAGTTAATCTAATTGTTCAGTCATGGCATAAAACATATAATATTTATATGGCCACTATTTTTTAAATGTGTCTTAGTTACTAAAATAATATACCGTCAACTANCATAAAACATATAATATTTATATGGCCACTATTTTTTAAATGTGTCTTAGTTACTAAAATAATATACCGTCAACTAGGAATAATTTGACTATTTGGTCAACTTTGACCAAAAATTAAAGAAATGTGGCAGAACATCTTGAAATGTTTGTAGTGCACTCATATTTTCAGTTTATTGTGTTAAGTATATTTTAAATTAAAAACAGTAAAATACCACTGCTGACAACATTAATTAATGTCTTTAATGAAATTTACTACATAATTTTGGTTATTTTGATAGTTATTGAATCCTCCTGATGTGGCTACATTGACCAGAAACACTTGAATGTTTGTTGTTTTTTACAGTTGTCAAAGTTGNCATAAAACATATAATATTTATATGGCCACTATTTTTTAAATGTGTCTTAGTTACTAAAATAATATACCGTCAACTGGGAATAATTTGACTATTTGGTCAACTTTGACCAAAAATTAAAGAAATGTGGCAGAACATCTTGAAATGTTTGTAGTGCACTCATATTTTCAGTTTATTGTGTTAAGTATATTTTAAATTAAAAACAGTAAAATACCACTGCTGACAACATTAATTAATGTCTTTAATAAAATTTACTACATAATTTTGGTTATTTTGATAGCTATTGAATCCTCCTGATGTGGCTACATTGACCAGAAACACTTGAATGTTTGTTGTTTTTTACAGTTGTCAAAGTTGNTATTGAATCCTCCTGATGTGGCTACATTGACCAGAAACACTTGAATGTTTGTTGTTTTTTACAGTTGTCAAAGTTGCTCCACACAGAGAATAACACTGGCTACTTAAAATACAAAATATCCGTCCAAAGCCTTTTAAAATAGTGTAAAAAGTAATTATTTTAACTTTAAAGTTAAGTGTCAGCCCAAAATGTGCAATACTTGGTTTCACTTTAATTCAATGCACACTAATAATAATATCCGGTTTAGTAACAAACTTGATTAAAGTATCCCCCCTTGACAATACGTTCATAATGAGATCTTACATATCAATATTGTGTGCCAAATTTGGTGAATATCTCATTATAAAACCAAACAAGAGGATATCAATAATTTCAGTAATTACTAATTTAAGTATTACACTTTCAGTAACACGTCAAGACATAGAACTTATTTTATAACATAAAGAACGCTCACTCAATGACAAACCAAGTGTATGAGCTGTCATGGCATATTATAAATAATGTATTTAATAGGCTCTTTTTTATATAACACACGATGAGGTTAGAGTTGAGTTTGTTATTACACAAATAATCAAAAAAATTATTAACCGAAAAATATTTTTTTATTCTATATCTAGTGCTGATTTTTTTTATACGTACCCAAGTGCTGAAAGTGTACACATTTCCTCATTTTAATTTTTGTTTTAACATTCCACTCTTACTGCAAATAAGACACTGCATCGTTTTTTTAAATTCATCAACGTTCTTACACAATTTAATTTAATTCAGTTGTCACGTATCCAACAATACGTATTACAATGGCAGATAATGTGTATTTAGGAAAGGAATATGCGCCACTATAAAATATTATATTTAAGGTTTTAAAGTTTTGTTTTGGTTTGTGTTTACAGATTAATAAAACCTATTTTACAGTACACTAGTTAATTCTTACACATATTTTCATTGTGGAAATATATATGTTTCGTTCTCTTCGTCATCCAGGTTAAATAAAAATCTTGCATTTTTAAATATTTGCTGTGGGAAAAAATTAGTAACGTTTCATCTGTGTAGACCTGCAATTTATTTTACGTTAAAAAAAAAGTTTTTGAAGTTATACTTTTTTTGGTGCGTTGAGGGTAAAATTTAAGTGTGCAACGGAAGTTGCGCGCGCACAGTGTAACGAAATTCGACAGTAAACGTGGTAGGGATGTTTTTCTCGTATCTCGGAAAAACAATCAACCCATTCTTACAACACTTGGCGAAGATGTTAGGCCATAACGATAGATGTATTTTATTTTAGTCACGCCAAAGTAGTACAACTTCTAACGCGCATACATAAGTACACGCGCCCATTTTTTATTTTTTTTATTAAGTGCCCGCGAGTGTAACTTCAGCAGACTTCTGAAGTAATTTACGCGTGGCAGATCTGTTGGTCGGTAGTACACGTGTACTAGGACCCTCTGTGAAGATGGTCGTCGTTACGTTAATTGGAGCGGTCGCGTGTGCAGCCACGACGCTTCGTCGCAACTGGCGGGCGCAGCCACCAGCTTGCTGGCATCTGGTGGCCGCGCTCTTCCAGTCCGTCTCGACGACACCCACAAGGAAAGTTTCTGCACCACCAACCGTCCCTGTAAACGACGGGCACTTCGAGATGAAACAAAAACCTACAGGCTTCCTTCTAGAGAAGAGAGCAAAGAGCAAACACAAAGCCATGAATATAATAAAAAATATTGTTAACAATTTTAATTTTTTTTTCCCCGCCTTGTTTAACAAATTATGTTGAACTGTAGCCACTGTGATTGTCAGGGATGCTCTGATATTGCCGCTTATGATATTTCAAAACAATATTTACGTGAATATTATCGCATTTAAAAGCTGGTTGCCTTTGTGTTTATTTGACAAGAAATGTATATTTACTTTTAATTTGACACGTAACTATTACAGCTTCCTTTTAATAATTTGTATAATAGTTGTGTTTTTATTGGGAAAAAAAATATTGCTTTGGCAATTGTACTGCTTTCTCTGATTTTATGCCAGCAATTTTCATCAAAATATGTGTTGCAAGCCACACGTGCGTGTTGGAGTCAGGGAAGTAACGCAACTGAGCACCTGCGCGTGAACAAAAAACTTAAAAAGCCACATAGCTGGGTCACATAGAAGTCAAGATATGATTAAACATTAACAGTGATTAACTTATTCTATCAAAACTGGTTTTGTGCTATAAATCAAGTGGTCAGTCACCACTTGGCAACTGGTAGCATTAAGACCGAAACTGCACAGCCTGTGGGACTGATAGTTATATTTTTAATATTCTATGGTGATATATTGGCCACTTTGTACCTTATTCCTCCTGAAGCAAGTCAATAGTACAATTTTATACTAAAGACTGCATGCCACGATGGAAGATTCCTTGGACGATTCCATACGATCCTGCATGATCGCTTGCATGGGTGGTTCTACGGAAGATTTGGCCATCTGCTGACCGTTTTCATGGACGTTTTCGTAATTGGTAGTGTGCAATTTTCTATAGACGGTTTCCTGCAAGGTTGAAATTTTAGCCAATCAGAGAGAGTGATAGTGGTGAAGTAATTTTGTTTATTTTTCTTTGAGAAAGGGTGCAAGGCTATTAATCAAGAATAAATAGTGAATAAAATACCACGAAAATGTTTACTGATTCTAAAACAGCATTGTGTGAAAATTATAGTAAACATTTACGTTTATTAAAAACAAAAGTTTCTGTTATAACAACAAACCGATCACGCTCTATGCATAAACGCATAATGCTGAAGCCGTGAGTGAAGATTANAAAGTTTCTGTTATAACAACAAACCGATCACGCTCTATGCATAAACGCATAATGCTGAAGCCGTGAGTGAAGATTATTCCTGAACCACAGTTGTAGAAGCAAACCCATAAGAAATGCACTCGTGTTTACTTGTGCGGCAACAAGTAAAGTTGNAAAGTTTCTGTTATAACAACAAACCGATCACGCTCTATGCATAAACGCATAATGCTGAAGCCGTGAGTGAAGATTGTTCCTGAACCACAGTTGTAGAAGCAAACCCATAAGAAATGCACTCGTGTTTACTTGTGCGGCAACAAGTAAAGTTGNTTCCTGAACCACAGTTGTAGAAGCAAACCCATAAGAAATGCACTCGTGTTTACTTGTGCGGCAACAAGTAAAGTTGGACAAGTTATTCCAGAGAACCCTCCATAACTACTTGCATGTAGGCTCGGGTAGCAGGTCTTGGGGAAACTTCCGCCCGAACTTGTACGGAAAATTTAATCGTGGCATACAGGTTTTACTCTAAAAGTAGTAATTTGTTCACAAACCAGTCTCATTCCTTCCTTTGTGTCTGTGTTTCTGCCGGCTGAACCTAGACTAACAGAGGTAGAAACAGCATTGAAGAAAGAAAGGGGTTTAGATCTGAATATTCTGCTGCCAAATCAGTTTGGAACAAATTAAGTAGAAAATGGAGATTAATTTACTAAAAATATTTTTCAGCGACAAAATTTAAGAATAAGCTACTTAAAGAATTAAAGTTTGGTATTGGAGAGATTTTTTGAGAAGAAGAGGGCTTGGTACTGTAAATAAGATGACTAAATGACGTGTTTCTTTACATATTTCTATTTGTAAATACGACCACAATAGTTTATCTTCTGATATACCACTTTTAAGAGATGAGAGATTTTTTTAATGTAGTAGGTGGAACAATGTTTTTCAATGAAAATAGAGTTTACTTCAGTATTTCCATTTAATAAATTAATTCAAATATTGTATCTGAGATACATTTTTTATTGCTCATTATTAATCACATTTTGAAGGCAACTAAACATGTATTAACGTTCTAAAATGATCTGAACTGATGCAAAAATTGTTTACGTCCTTCGAAATGCGGCAAAACACATGTCCAAATAATCTTTTATCGTTCAAGTGTTCTATGTGTTGCATATTGTTGTCCCTTCGCTATTATTTCAAGTATATTTAAAAGAATGTAAATAAAAATCTCACACATATGTCCTTACTACGAATGAATTGACAGTTTTACACCCTTTCTGAAAACTTGTTTATTTTGTCATGAGTTCTGTTGTTAGACGAATCATACGCGGGGTCCTGCGAAAATCACGTTGTTATTTTGCATCAAGAGAGACTTCACAGTTCTGTACAAACTGGAGCGTGCGTCATTTGTTCATTGGCTACTATCCAGGTGTGAAGACGCTTCTCTTCTAACTGTTTGACACATGATTGGCTCATACCGATATACACCGAAAAAAAAATTNCCAGGTGTGAAGACGCTTCTCTTCTAACTGTTTGACACATGATTGGCTCATACCGATATACACCGAAAAAAAAATTATTTTTTTTTAACAGAATTGAAAATTTTTTGTAATACTATAAATGATGGTACTTTTACAAAAAAAAATTATAAACATGTTGCATTTGAACTTGTGCAAAAACAGGATTTATAGAGCTACAGAAAAATTATTGTAGTAATACTGACACTTGTAAAATGTGCTGGCTTTATTTGGCAACTAGTTTCCAAATAATGTTTTATGTAAAATTACAAAAAAAAAAAAATATTTTGTGTGTACCGATATGAAGTGTTTATTCATTGGCGCAGCGTTACTCATACTTAAAATATATTTGTAATTTTTACTGAGAAATTATTTGTAATTTTGCAAATGCTTGCAACAGTACGAAGATTTCTCTTGTAAAACTACTCGTTTGTAAAACTACAAGGGCCGTGCTTGTAATATACCTCAAGAAATGTTTGTACCATACTGACCCATGTCCACGAGCTTCAGCAAAATGGCGGACACTCAACAACGTAAAACCGTCTATAGCTGTTTGTGCAAAAGCTATGGATGATATAAAGTGTAGTTGCGTGCAAATATAGATGTTTTTATGTATTAGAAATGTATTGCAAGTTTAAATAACGTAAAACACTTAAAACAAATCAAATAATAATAATAATAAAACTACAATTTCAATAAAACGTGACCGTATTACTCATTAACTGTTAATGTTTCCTGGTTACACAGAACTCCTTAAAATGAAATAAATGTATTCTTTTAAATCAAGTAACTTCCTTATATTTTATAAGAACTTGGATATAGATTTAATATAAAAAATAAATCTTAAATTTGTAAGTCAAGTTGTTCTTATGGTTAAGGTTGCGGGTTAAAATACAGGATGTGTGGGTTCTAGTTCCCGTGCTGGCGAAGCATTTTTTTTTTAATTATACTTTGAAATTTTTTTTTAATGTATTTTCTGTTATTAATTCATCACAGATATTTTCCAGAAGAAAAAAAGAATTTTATGTACACTTTTCAATAACGTAAGTTGTAATACAAGGCTATCATTTGTAATATTACAAATACATGTTTTGCAGATTTTAAAAGAAAACTGTTTGTAGATTTACAAATAATTTCCTTGGCAACTGGGTTTCTAAGGATTTTTTTTGTAAAAGTACAAAAAAATGTTTCGAGGGCAGGGATTGTCAAATGCAATATGGCCCAATGCCATAGTATTGCAGACATACACGGGCTTAAATTATTATGTGTTACCACTTAATAAGGCGAAATTTGCAGGTATATATTAATAGGTCTAGTTTGTGGAGACATGGGATGTGGATGAGTGTGCTTATAAAATTGCTAGATTCGCCACCTCTACTCACATATAGTTCATTTTCTGTTACTTCCAACTTTTCTGAAACCCTGTCAAAGTTCTATTTCCAGCGTATTTCTCTGACTCATGCAAACAAAGATTAGCTGAGTCTAGAAAATTACACCAAAACGATAGCGCACCGTATTCGTACGAACGCATTGTAATAATTTTTCCATGAGAACAATTTCTTACAAATATTTACCAGCACACATAGATGTGCTGGTAAATATTTCTCCCTGCTTTTATCTACGATAATAAATAAAATATTATCATTCAGAGATAAAATAGAAGTCAAAGTTTAATTTAATAGAAAATAAGGAATATTTATGTTAACGTGAGTATAAAACACTTGTGATACAAGACATATTTCGAAAACAACCAAGCACGTCATACATGGGGTGATTTTTCAAAGGTTTAAATAAAAAAAGTGTGAATAAACTAAATTTGATTTTTATCTAGTCCGCGAACTCACTGATCACTGCTTCAATAAAAAGCGGAGTACAACGGTGGGACACGGAGAATGGTTGTGCGCAGCCAGCGAGATCGTTCTATCTCATCTTTTAGTTTATTGCCTTGAATACCAGCAAATGTGTACAGAGTGAAAAAAAAGTTAAAAATCCCCGTAGTACCGATCACTATATTCATGCTTCGATAAAAGTGTAACCGTTAAATTTTTTCCGGCGTATGTATGTTCCGACATGCGCTAATCGGCATAAAACGGAAATCAAATTAAATAAGCCTGGTTTTCCACAAATTTAAAAGTTGCGACTGTAATAACGACGTTGAGACATAGAACTACATATCTTGCATCGCTGCCAGATTGACTGAACGCTGTGTCTCTTAAAATATACTCAGCTGCACGCAGGGATTTGTTAAGGTATATATTTGAAAGGAATTCTAGTAAATGCGAAACAGATACAATAGCTGCTACTGATTGGCAAGTCAGTAGAATCCACTGAGAACTAATTCACACACACACACACACATATATATATATATATATATATATATATATATATATAACTAAAAATTTGTAGCAGGATTTCTGTGATTATAATGGAGAAGATTTTATCAAGTTATTCAAATGAATTGCAGCAAATTATAATAAACCAGTATAACAGTCAATACAGCAGTTTTGAAAACCGTGAATTTAAAAGGTCTCAATTTTTACTTTCGTACCTACTCTCTAAATCTGAATAAGTGATCAATCAGTAAAATTATTTTAGTGAATCTTCAGTTAACGAGCGGTTATCTACTAGCAAATCAGTAAACACACATTTTTCACCTCCAGGACAATGCAATTCACTAGGTGTTAGTAGAAATAATTGTTTAATAAGGAAATATCAAGAACTGAAATGATCAATGCACTTTTACTGACTCAAGTGGGGCAGTTTCAACAGGTCTACAGTCATATTTGCTGATTTGGAGCGATTTTATCAGTTTGCGTTTTAGAGTATACGTCTCGTAAAAATTCAATAGCATGGAAAACACCCTGTTAAAATATTTATATACAAGGGGTACTTCTGAAAGCGCCAAAAAAAAAAAAAACTAGTAGTAAGTAGTCTTTATGTTTCCTTCTGTGTCAAATGCCCATGCAAGGTTTTGATTCACAAATCAAAGTTGATAGAAATGTTTTAAAATATATTTGTCGACGCTCGTAAGCTATTTTTATATAAATAATATTTAAGTTTATATAACTGGTTCGTGACTAATGGAGGTTACTAAAATCAACGTCTGAAGAAAGAACAGCCCAACCCAACAAACCTCCACCCCCCTTTCCAACGGTTATGTTTATACGAAAAATTTGACTGTCGGGCTTTAAGTAATACCGGAAGCGAACTGCCACAAGTATGTCTTAACGTCTTATTAAAAGAGCAATTTTTAAATGGTAGCCAGCTAATTAGGTTCACTTCTTGTTTTATATATACCATACTAAGAAAAGGCGTTATGGTAATTTTTTTTTTATTTTTTTCAGTCGTAAGTTGTTCCTTGAGTGACACGTNATTTTTTTAATTTTTTTCAGTCGTAAGTTGTTCCTTGGGCGACACGTGGATGTTATTCATTAGTTCCGCGGTGACGACAGTGGAATGAAAGATGGAAGTAAATAAGTTGTTTGCAAACTTGCTCAATGAAAATTGTTTCTGTGACTCGATGAAATTTTTTTTAGGCAGTCATGCTTCTAATTAAGTATTTAAGGCAGTGTGTTTTTTGGACAAAGAAGTTTCATTAAAAATCAACATATCTAGAGTTTTTTAAGATGTACAAAATCATTCTTATTGCACTTCTGGTTTTGTTTGGGGAGCAGTAAAAAAATTTAACAGCTGTTGTAGCTTGTCATTAATATAATGAATACCTCTGAAATCTTCGCTTAATTTATATTTTCTGTCTTCCGCGTACTGCTCTGCCAGATATAGACATCGTCATTTCCATACATTTCGAAACGCTACACACACGCATGAATCAATCAACACGTCACTGCAAATTATTTTTAGAATAACAAGTTTCTTAATATAACGCTCATTCTTACTAAAAAAAAAATTAAACAAAAAAATTAATAGCACTTAGTTTTAATACTGGGCTTTTATTTTTTAAATAACATGTTACACGATATTTTAGTTTGATCTTAACATTATTGTAGGTATACTAATAAGTATTTACGGCAAAATACGTGAGATTACGAAAGTTTATTATTTTCCTAATGTCAATTTTGAAATTGTTTAATCTATTCTGGCTGGTCATTTCTCTCAGAGTCCGCTAAATGTTCTCAGTGAGAGTGTGGGTTAGCAACTGCACCTACGCAGCAGGACAAACTTTCTACCATCGCCAACCCTNTGGCTGGTCATTTCTCTCAGAGTCCACTAAATGTTCTCAGTGAGAGTGTGGGTTAGCAACTGCACCTACGCAGCAGGACAAACTTTCTACCATCGCCAACCCTCGAAAACCGCGTTGCTTCGAAAGCTGCGGTACAGCGCAAGAGTGCCTGTGGTGTAGTGCTTACCTCTCACCCCTTTTTTTACCTAATCTTTTACCCCCGTCTCCTTGAGGCACCATCTGTCTCCCGGCGGCACTGCTGGCTGGATGGATGGCTGCCTCTCCTGAGAGCTCCGCGGAATAATTGCTGGTAAATGTTTGTTAATCACGAGTGGAGGGCTGACCGACCCGTTGTTTAGGGGCGAGAGAATGGGGTGGTTCTCCTAGAACAATACGCACTCCCCCTTACCTCAAAGGGTCAGCGGCTTGGAAGGAACAGGGACATTTCGCGATTCGCGTCGACCAGCGCGGCAGACTTAGCGCAACCCACAGCAGGCAAGAAGTGTTGTTTGTCCGTTATATTTCCCTAGCATAATTCCTCTCGTCTTGTAAAGAATGCTGCAAGGAAGTATTCCAAAAATCAAAACTGTGCTGAAAGTTGTTACAATAAAAAAAGAAAAAATAAAGAAACGAGCAGTAGCCGTTGTGAAATTTTATTATTGTTACACTCTTATCAACCCGACCTCGAAATATTTTGAAGCATCGAGAATATTCCATATGTAAAACAATATCATTACAATATTTCCAATATACATTTCAAAATTTAATGAATGTTTTACCTGAACGCTAGACAAAAAGCCGTTTAATTCGTATCACTGCAGAGTTATGGGTAATTCGCGATAAAATAAAAACTTTTTAAATCAACCTTGTAAAATGTTTACGCCGTAACTGTAAATATTTGCGTAAATACTGACTGATGTACTTAGAGAACTACAGAAATGGATTAGAGCAGGGATAAATGTGATAATAATTTACTTGCCTATGTCGATTTCACCGTGTCTTTGACGCACCATGGAGACCAGTGTATATAAAAATGTAGATTTTTATATGCGACAAAACGACACACAAACGGACTTAAATAATAAACTTTCATGGGACTTCAAAAGTGCCTAAAATATACTTTCTCGGGTTAGGGAAAGTATACTTGACACTTTGAGGATTACGTCGTGCGAGCAATACCTAAATAATTATTTATCTCCTGATAAAAAAATGTTGCAGGGAGATGGTTACAGTTCTTCCCTAATTTTATCAAGATTTTACTAGAAAATAGGAGGCCGCGGTGGCGTAGTGGTTAAACTACTCGCCTTCCACCTAGTCGAACTCTGTAGTGCCAGGTTCAGTGCCCAATGATTTTCTTGGAACAGTGTCAGCAGCTGTAAACGTAGACATGGCTTTTCCGCCCTACTTACTTTGCATTATAACAGTTCGCCTCATCTAAGTTTGTGACGTTTATGATCTGAAAAGGTTAGTCTAAGGCAGCATTTCTGACACTAACCTGTGCCACACGTCGGTTTCCCTTCGTCTTTTCTATGTATGCGACATACAAAGGAAACGACATCGGCTAGTTTTATGTTTTCTCTTACAATGCCTCTTTATGGTGTTAGGCTACATGAATACTAAAATGCCTACACTTGTTAGCAAGGCATCCACAAAGTTGCTTCCAGATATCTTCAGAGTTAAAACACTCCCGAAACTCGTGTGTCATTACACGTCAGATCAACAAGTGGGCTTTGCGACGCAATTTTAGATTAAGACAGAATATTTTATGATATATGCACTAATTTTCATGCTCCAAAACTCATTTAGTTTTTTAATGTTCTTCTGAGATATAATTGTTTTACAACGTGGACAAATAAAAATTATATTTCAATGTAATTTTCTTTAATTCGGAATATTTTAAAATTTTTATGTAAGCCAGACTGGGATCATTATAAACATAGGTTATAAGATTAACACATTTGACTAGAAATTAGATAAACGTGAATGCTAAGCACAGTTTTTCGGAGTTTGTTTTATTCACAGATGTCTTTAAAGTATTTAAAGTAATGTAAAGTGACAGATATTTTTCTATTAATAAAATAGGATACATTAAAAAAAAACGAAGTGACATCAACTCAGCGAATTTTCAAATGTTTAATTTTGATGTTAGCAATTTTGCCAATCAGTCGAGCGACTGTATTAATACTCTACGTTGTGATTACATTTTTTGTGGCTGGGGGTTACACTCAAACTCGAATAGTCATCCTCGTAAACTGTGATGCGCCAATGACAACGTTAAAAAAATTTTCAGCTATTTGTGGCAGAGTTGGACAACTGAGAAACTTGAATATCAAATAATAAATGTAAAAGTCATTGTACAAACAGAACTTTTCAATTATTTATGTTTATTGTGTCTCTTTTGTGGCCATTTAGAAACAGAAGTGTCGTCTCCAAAAACTTTCTCCCAAATCATATGCAAGCATAATACTACGCGTTTCGAACATTAAATATTTTTTTACTAAAAATAAAATAAACTTTTTTCTTTTATCTAAAAAAAACTCGAAATAAAAATAAAAAGGAAACAAATTAAGGAAGACAGTATATCAGTACTGATAACGTAAGTTATAGTCGTTATTTGAAACACAGAAATAATATTTTATTTCTCAAATATATATCAAGTTTGTTCTTGCCCGGCGAAGCACGAACCCTAGATGCCACACAGGCTTACAAATTCCCTCATTAAAGGAGAAAACTTCCGCAAAAATTGCAATGGACACGCTAATCCACTCGTCAAACAACGATCGACCCAGAACTACAGAGAAATTGCCCAAGGTAACCGTTACTATTCACAGAACACCTGAAGAGAGAAGAGCGCCACGGAAGAGAAGATGATGCCCTATCCTGTCCACCGGGGAGATAACGACGGCTGAGCCCAAAACTGTTTATAGCACCACCACGTCGCTCCACGCTCCACCTTTGTCACACATTTTCAATAGTATCAAACCGAAATACCAAGAAAAACTCATTTTACATTACAGATTATAGATATAAAGTGAAATCCCCGTTTCCACTTGCATTATTTCAAGACTAATATTTGCTGAATAAGACTTGCATTCTTCACGTCAATTACACCGTCTGCGACATCGGCGGCTTACTTCCCAATTTTGACGCGATCGGGCGGCATGGACGGTTGATGAAAGGCGATACATAGTCTTGGGTGACGAATCCAGTTTTTGCATCGGCATGACAACAGCACTTGAGTAAAGAGAGGCACTGCAGAGCGCCCAGTTCCGGTCTTCAATGTCAATGTTGCGCAGTGAACTTTCGAAATGAATGAATTCGTAGGAACTCGTTCATATTTCGTGAACTTTTCAAGGAACTCACTCATTTCTCACGTTAGGAACTTGAACTTTATGTACTACTTTTATTTGTTGAAATTAATCATAGCAATGTCCCTTTTTAAACGTTATCGAATGCCTTGCCCATTATTTACCGATCTCTAATTCTGCATGTCGAGAGCAAATCAATTGTGGTTACTTTTCAGTTGCTAGTCGTTGGACAACCCTGGTGTAACTAGGACAAGAAAGCTGATAGGTACTTCTCGTTTCCATAGGTGGATATAGAATGTCAGAACACTTTTCCGATCTTGAAAAATTTGATCATAAAAATTAACACTAGAATACCTTGGGCATAGTTAGCGCTATTTTCACCTGCAAAAGGGGGTCGGTTACCGTACGAGCATTTCGAAGATTTTCTCCGTCTTAAGCAGGGGTGACTACCATCCCCAAACTCTACGGCCCCTCTCACTCTTCCCAGGCACGCACATATGAAACTCCGCCACCTTATTTATTTTTCTAGACGTGTGTACAAAAACACACATAAGAAACCAGTGACGTGATGATAGCAATAAAAATGTTTTGGGTGGGCATTAAATAAAAAATTAGGAAAAACTAACAATAGAATAATAATTTAATATTTTTTAAATATTAATTTGTGGATAAATATTTGTTTTCATTTCTGGATTTGAATTTTTATTTTGAAGTTTTTAACAGTTGATTGGATTTTCTTAATGATCCAAAAACAAACACGTTGTCACAATCACCGTACTAAAATTTAAAAATTTTAACTTACATATTATTATTTTCAGTTTTTAAAGCACATATTTTTGTCATTCTCTGGACATCTGTCACTCTCAACTACTTCAGTGCACCTTCAATGTTCGCGTTTTTAAAGTTCCTGTTTCTTAGGCATAACCACATTTAACAATTGGATATGCCTAAGGGAAATTTCGTACGCACCCGAGATACGAAACTCATAGTGCACAATAAATGTTTCTCAAACTCTGATTACAAAACAAATAGCTTTTTTTTTCCTTTAAAAAATTGTTTATTTACGACTGGTTAATGGTGGTGAAAGGCGTGGCTTTATCCACAATTACGTTACCCAATAAGTTGAAAAATATAAATTTACTCGAAACCATTATAACAGTGGAGAAAACCAATAATGTTAATTCCAAACATACGTTTTCGCTGAAGAAGCTTAGACCTCTCATGACGTTCTCTAGCTCACACTTCATCCAGTCAGCAAGGTTGCCATAAAGGTCAAAATATAACGAGGTAAATATGTAGGTAGGTAAGACCTAACGTCTCGTCGTCTGCGAGGTCGTTAGGGACGAAACAATTTGCTCAGAGAAGCAGGAACGGGGAAGGAATCAGCCGTGCATTGAAGCAAGGAACAATCCCGGCATTCGCCTGGAGTGATTTTGGGAAACCCAGGAAAACCCAAATCTAGATGGCCGGACCGGAAATCGAACCCAAGTCTCCTCGAATGCTAATCCGAAGGTTGAGAGGGATAATTCCCCGCCATCTGGGATTTATAAATATTTTCCATAATTTCCATTTAAGAATGTTTAAAGAAATTTGTCGCACGACGCAGCTTCTCAAGCTTTATCGAATGATGATGGCTGCACTGCCTTATAAATTTTTGACAAATGGCTGCCGGGAATAAATACGTAAATTTTATTGCTGGCAATTACGTAAATGATACTAGCAAGTAGCCAAGCAATACATATTTTAAAAAATGTAGAATGCACTATGACCTGACGATTATAGAGATTAAATTAAACATCTGTGGGGCATGTTGTAGCGTAAATTCTGCAAATCCAAGATGGCGGGTACTGATTCCCCTTAACCACAGTGCCACCTCTCTCGGCAAAAGGTAATGTGGAAAGTTTAAGCATATATTATGTTGTACCCTTATAGAATCTTGGATTTGATCGTAACCTTGAAAACAAAATGTTGCCCTAAAGTTAGTACAATTATAATAACCACGCTCAACATGCATTTTAAAGCAAACATTTTTATTGCGGAAATTAATCTCCAAAAATGTTCATACAAAAAAATTAATCAAATTTACTTTTGCCGTTTAAGAACTCTGGGAAAAAAAATTAATTTTACAGTTTTCTTCCGCATATTTTCGTAATGCCGAGACTCGAAGGAAAGTTTTAGTAAGTGCTCATGTCCACATTTTTTTAACGGCTATTTTACCGTGGTGTGGAAGAAGTATTACAAATTAATTTGTGATTAATAAAGATTATTGTATTAAAATCTTGTAAAATTTTGTAAAAAAAATGTTTTAATACTGTTTAAAACGCAAAAAATTTTTAGTGAGTTTTATTTTATCATAGACAAATATATGATACTCTTCTACAGTATTCACATACAATGGAACATTTTAGTACAGCTTTCCTACAGCTGTAAGAAATATAGACTAAAGTGTTATATGATCTTCAAAAATTGCATTGGATTGTTTTTCTTTGCTCATGGCTCTGATATAGAACAAGAAGAATGTAATGATTCTGTCGATATGCAGTGACCGAATCTATCACTGTATATTCAAATAACAATAAGCCCTCTTCAAATGTTATAAGAATATTATATATATATATATATATATATGTATATCGTCACTTGTTTTTCAACAAGTGTTATACTTTGAGAGAAAGATTGAGTTGCAGGTACCAAATAAATATGCTTGAAGAGTACTTGTTTACAATGAACGATATTTTGTCCACTTAACTAATCTGCTGTTGCTCCAAACATCTGGATTTGTTCCTTTGAACGAAATAAATCATTTGCAAATAATGTGTTGAGCTGAATAATTATTTTGTAGTTCCGCCATCAACTCTATTTATTTAGTACATCCAATTATTTTACAAGTACGTTCAACAAATCGGTTTTGTTACCGTATACATTATGAATATAATGGCAGTCAGATAAATATTTCGTTTGAAGTGGATTAAGCATATCCTTGCCTGGAACAATTTTATGTTAATTATTACAGAATTTGTTGTGGCAACAAAATCAGCTGGGTCCAGTACTGGCATTTATTTGGTTGGCAATCTGGTTGTTTGGTTACCTTCGTCCTAAAATGCTGTTCGGGAGTTTTTTTTTCTCGCTACAATTAGGATAGTAACGGTGTTTGCTTGGGCATTCATTGATTTTCAATAAAAGTATAAACATTCTCAATGAAAAAGTTTAACAGGAAACAAAAAGTAAAGCTGTAATACGTGGAATCATTAATTCACGTATGTGTCCTGTATTAGAATATTGTCTGTTGTTACGAGGTGTGGACAGGCCCTTAGCTGAGCGACCTGCCTGATCACACCTTCACGTATTTATCCAGGACACCGGCCGTGATCGCTGATATTAGTTACGAAATCGCAAACCACAGAAGCCCCCTCCACCGGCCAGTAAACGGGGACAACGCAGCCGATATAGGACAGTCTAGTCCGTGGGCGGTGTCTTTTGTCGTCGGGCCATTGGAACGAGAAGATCACTGAAGATGGGTGTGTCCGGCCGTCGACTTGCGCCATCATAATCAGCCTCCGGAATCATGAACAAGGTGAGGACTCTTCAGTTAGGCTTTACTGAACACGTGGCTGGTTAAATCATTATAAAATAATATAATTTAATATTTCAGTATATTAGTATAGCTCCCCCCGTTCGTATTCAATCATATTTATATTGAAATAATATTGTACAACCTTAATGTAAAATAAACCTCTTTTATATAGTGCTCATTACATAACTCTTATCAATAATTTGTTACGCCCCTATATCCCCGTTAAGGATAAATATCAACAAAATATCACAATCATAACACTGTGTACATCATTACACCTCCACCACTTTCAGCCGAGGCAGCTAAAGCGTAGTGATCGAGTATAACTATTCCAGATACGAAATTCGGTCGTACTTTCATTTCTTTTATGATAAACGAATCTGTTTAAAGTACTGTAGATATATGGAAATATTTAGTTGCAACANAGATAAATATCAACAAAATATCACAATCATAACACTGTGTACATCATTACACCTCCACCACTTTCAGCCGAGGCAGCTAAAGCGTAGTGATCGAGTATAACTATTCCAGATACGAAATTCAGTCGTACTTTCATTTCTTTTATGATAAACGAATCTGTTTAAAGTACTGTAGATATATGGAAATATTTAGTTGCAACAACCAAATCTTACGAGTTTGTGACAAACAGATATCAAAAAATAAATAAATTTCTTTCGGCAAACAAATATTTAATTGCCCCTATACAAACAATTCTATTGCACCAAGCATACTTTGTTTTATTCAACACAATTTTTTTCTAAGTGCAAGATTTTTTTATAGTTAATCAATTATTTCTCATTTCTTGCGAATGTTAATGTTTTTATCCTATGCGTTTATCAAATCGTAACAGATGCTTTAAAATATAACCAGACCAGAAGTTATTATTTAAAAAATTTCCATTGAAATTTAATGTAATGAAAATACGTGAACCAAAATATTGTGAAATTATATACCACCAATAACGGCAGAAATAAATTTATGTAACCTATCTTGTAGGAAATTTTGTGAAGATAAACAGTTGTAAAAATATTTTCCTTGAGATACGCACTAAGCAAGATAATGTCAAAAAGTAATTTGAGGAAACATTTTCTAATACTGTGACCAAACCCGTTCCCGCATTCCGCAATATTTATTATTTTCCTTGTTAGAACAATTTGCCGTCCTTACTAGTTGGCCTGTGGCCTTGATAACATATCAGCAAAGCTATGAATGTAGCGAGGGAATTTAAAAACTGCAGTTATGGGCCCTATTTGTAAACACCCCTTTTTGAAGTGAAGCTCCATTAACAATTAACCCTTTTAGAGCTGTTCGTTGCCTGAACATGCCTTTGTAGTCTATAGTCATATTTGTAGCATTTTGGTTTACGCACAATGCTAAAAATGATAAGTTTTAAAGTTTTGTGTGTAAATTTGTCTGCAGTTTGTTTCACCTTAGCCATTCATTTGAGATTTTTTTTTTTTTTTTACCAAATAACTCAGTAACGTTTTAAGAAAAATGAACTTTAACAATTCAAGTTCCATATATAGAAAAATCCAACGTTCAAGTTCATTTTTCTATAAATGGAACTTGAATTGTTAAAGTTCATTTTACATTTTAAAAACTGAACTTTCTATAAGTTCATTTTTATTGTGAACTTGCACAACACTGTTAACTATTGAGCTATATGCTTCCATAACTGGTGTCATCGTATTGGAGCACTCTCCTACGATTATCGGTCTTCTCTGGTAGTGATCAGAGATACACTATAGTCCATTCACTGTTACTTTCAACGTTTCTGAAGCCCTGCTGAAGTTCAGCTTCCAGGATATTACTCCGCCTCATGCAAGCAAAGCTTAGCCGAGTCTAGGAATTTGCATCAAAGGGACAACGCACCGCATACGTGCGCACTCCGATTAATAATATTTTGCATAAGAACTATTTCTTACTTAGTGCTACCAACACACCTTTTTTTCACTAAAGTTATTCATATTAATTATAAATGANAACTATTGAGCTATATGCTTCCATAACTGGTGTCATCGTATTGGAGCACTCTCCTACGATTATCGGTCTTCTCTGATAGTGATCAGAGATACACTATAGTCCATTCACTGTTACTTTCAACGTTTCTGAAGCCCTGCTGAAGTTCAGCTTCCAGGATATTACTCCGCCGCATGCAAACAAAGCTTAGCCGAGTCTAGGAATTTGCATCAAAGGGACAACGCACCGCATATGTGCGCACTCCGATTAATAATATTTTACATAAGAACTATTTCTTACTTAGTGCTACCAACACACCTTTTTTTCACTAAAGTTATTCATATTAATTATAAATGANCATAAGAACTATTTCTTACTTAGTGCTACCAACACACCTTTTTTTCACTAAAGTTATTCATATTAATTATAAATGAAATATTATAATTTGCAGGTAAAATATAAATAAAATTGCAATTTAACTAATTATATAGTTGTTTTTTTGTCAACATAAGTATGAAACGCTTGTGATTACGGCATATTTAGGAATAGAACCAAACATGGGGTGAATTTTCAAAGGTTTGTTTCAAAAAGTGAAACCGCGAATAGACTATAATGGCACAGTGATACTTTCAGGAGATTCTGCGACCTCGTGTTCTACCCTTTAAGGCGTGTAATCTAAAAAAAATTGTTGTACTTTTACAAGAAAAATCCTTGGAAACCCAGTTTCCAAGAAAATTATTTGTAAAACTATAAAGAGTTTTCTTGTAAAATCTGCAAAACATGTATTTGTAATATTACAAATTATAACCTTGTTTTACAATCTACATTATTGAGAAGTGTACATAAAATGATTTTTTTCTTCTAGAAAACATCTGTGATAAATTAATAACAGAATAACTTAAAAAATATTTCGAAGTATAATTTTTAAGAAAATTAAGTACACTCTGTCAGCACGGGGACTAGAACCCAGACCCCTTTGATTATAAGCCGGCGCCTTTAACCACAAGACCAACAAGTAAATAGAGCTGCAAGTACCTACAAAATATGAATTAATTTATGTGGTTAAGAAGAATAGGTACATTAATTTCATTTTAAGAGTTCTGTTTTTGAGTTAAGAGATTTGGTTGCCTCTTAACAACGAGGTCTTGAAATCCTATTTAAGAGTTCTGTGTAGCTAGGATACATTAACAGTTAATGAATAATACGGTCACGTTTTATTGAAATTGTCGTTTTATTATGATTATTTTAGTTGTTTTAAGTGTTTTGCGTTATTCAAACTTGCAATACATTTATTTTTGCACGCAACTACACTTTAAATCACCCATAGTTTTTGCACAACAGCTATATACGGTTTTACGTTGTTGAGTATCCGTCATTTTGCTGAAGCTCGTGGATACGGGTTAGTATAGTACAAACATTTCTTGAGAGATGTCGTTTTACGAACACGTAGTTTCACAAGATAAATCTTTGTACTGTTACAACCATTTTCAAAATTGCAAACAATTTCTCAGTAAAAATTACAATTTTTTTTACAGTGTGGTCACAAAGGATAGTTTTCCAGGAAGCCAATGCCCACCCACTTGCAGCATACATTTCCCAGGATTGCCTTAGTGCTGTTGATACCCTTCCTTGGCCAGTTCAGTCTCCATACTTATCGCCCGTATTACACGCATGGAGCCATCTGGGACGGCTGCTCTAGCTATCAACGTGCTTGTAGCATCTGGAGCAGTAATTACAACAACCATGTGGACTGTCTTAACGTTGCCATCAGTTATTTGTATCATCGTCTCAGTTGCATGTGCAAAGTTTAATTCCTTTTAGAATATAATTTACTACAGTAAGTGTACCTCAGTATACAATATTGATATGTGTTGCAATATTAAATCGCCTTTCATCACCTGTACGAGAAAAATATTGCCATGCAGTGTCTACTTTTTTTTTAACCCAGTACTCTAGTATTCAGGTGATAAATGTCAGGATTATCTCTGAATTTTCATAGGTGCACACGGTCTTTATGTGTCGTTTAATAACGCCCATCTGGTTTTCTTAGACCTGCATTTTATATTGTCTCATCACATTAATTTCACAGAATGTATGCTCACGCCAATTTCGTGTGGCAAAATTGCAGTTAAATAAATGCTTCGTTTACTGCTATAAAACACGATATCTATAGCAGCCACTATGTATTTAAAAAATATTAAAATGCGTGAAGTCTTTCTGTATTTGCAAGTAAAAGAAAATTTTGACGTAGTGCGTAAGTTAGTCCGTTCTGTAATTAAACCAGTATTGATCACTTTTATGTTTAACGTAACTCTGGCCAATAATGTTGCCGTACGTAGCTTGACGCAATATTGTTAAAAGAAAGCTAAGACACTGGAAGTAGAGGCAATGGAAGTATTAAATAGCATACAAGAATTTCAGGTTGAAAAAATAGAGCGTAATATTCATGAGACGTTTAAGCGTGGGCGCGTAATATTGTGTGTATTGTTGTGACCAGCCCACAGTTATAGAAACAGGCCCCTTATGGCCAAACCGGCGAAACAAAAAACCTGGAAGCATGTTTGTGAATGAGTTGTGGGAAACCCAGCACAAAGTTGTCTCGCTGTGGCAGCAATTTACGTGTCCATGCGCAAGAGATATGACCACAAGTGAAAGTATGCGTCACGTGAACTTGTAAACGACAGCATTGCCGGGCCATCACGCCTGTGCGACAAAGAAGTTGACTAAGTTCCGTAGAAACTAATCATAGCTACTGATGATGCAAGCTTGCGTGCTCCGTGAATGATTCTTACAGTGGAGGTAAGAGAACGAATTGTCCTATTATTTCAGAAATACCCCACCGTAAAGCTTGTTTTATATCGCAAAAATCCCACAATATTTTATAAAAACCACGTACACTAAAAGAAAAAATAACTTTGGTAAATAGTTTTCAACAGGTATGTAAATCCATAGGATATGGTACGCTTTCATCATATCGACATTTACATTTGACAGTGACACGATCAAATATTACTTATATCCTATATTCATTTTAGTAGCGGAAAACCAAAAGTGTTCTACCGTTTGTATTTGTAGTACTTTCGTCGCAATAATATCAGCATGTTCATATCAGACGCTATTTGTGTTATTTTTATATATTGATGACGATAACAAATTGTGTCCACTACGTTGTATCATCGACTATTTCTAACGCTTATAAATCCCTTATGGGAGGCGTGAAATTTATTTTCCTGTATTTCCGTGTTGCTTATTTTTGCAGATATTCTGTGTGTTTATGTTCTGTTTGCTGGACTGTACGAAATACTACCAATTTCAGATTCACCCGCGAATGGGACCAAACGCAATTAATTACATAAAACTGGTTTGCCTCAAATCTGCGCCACTCTGCTTCCTGGAGCGCGGAGGGTCACACTTATTTACCTGCTTCGTATGACACAGGTAATTGCACTAATTTACCTCTTCCATATGAAGCAGGTAAATGCATGCGGCCCTCCGTGCTCGTTATCGCTCACGGTGCGGGGAACAGAGTGGTGTTTATTTGCGTCTGATGTGTGTTTTTGAAACTCGAACTCGTATACATTTGTTAAATGTTTGTTGTAGTTTGTGAAATATTTGAGTTGCCTATTTAAATTTTTTTTTAATTTCTTCTTTACGCATATTTTCTAATCTTCGCTGCTATCCATGCTATCGCTATTTTGTAGGATTTGTCTTAAGTAAAAAAGAAAAGGTATTTTAAAATAACCAAAGAAAGTTATGAACAACCTGAAAATGTTATTTTCCTCATTTTTCTTTCGAATTTTGTACAATATTATGATTTACCACGATGGTGTTTATTTATTATGCATTTAAGACCGTATTTGTATTCGTAGTAGGCCTACACTTGTGAATGGGGTTTCCAAAAAAAATTTATTATTTTATTTCGTTCAATATGATTTTTACATTTTTCCCAAATATAT
Source organism: Clitarchus hookeri (assembly GCA_002778355.1). Taxonomy (NCBI): domain Eukaryota; kingdom Metazoa; phylum Arthropoda; class Insecta; order Phasmatodea; family Phasmatidae; genus Clitarchus; species Clitarchus hookeri. The sequence continues at coordinate 131,469 of NQII01004439.1, forward strand.
TATTTTTATTATGAACATGTTAATGTAACATTTGCCCTTCTGTAACATAAATAATCAATTTTATAAATGTGTACAGCAGCCAATCTATGATTAGTGGCTTAACTTTCCCTGCGGAATTATGTATGCTATTTACATGATTGTCGACTGTGTCCGTCCGTCTGGCATGTCACAGAATTAATTTTCTGTGGCATGCAACTAGGCTTGCCAGATTTCAGTAAGGGAAAAAAGGAAGATTTTTTACAACACAGCGTAAATATTTCCTATCACTTTATTTTACGTACAGCAACTGATAACATTTATGCTTTATGTATATTACTACTACTATTATTATTACCGCCACCACTAATACTACTACTAAAGTATCACTAAAACTACTACTACAAAAGTACTGCAATCACTAGTGCTAGTACAGTAATAAGTAACTTAGAATAGCATTGTAGATAGAACTACAAAAATAGTGCCCCGACTGCTTACAGTACTTTGCACAAATGAATAGAACATTGATAATTATTATTTACATTCAGTTTACTATACTTCGTTTGTTTTTACAATACCGATACTATTTACTATACGTTATTTATTTTTTACGTTACTGTGATATTTTGCTACTTCCTAGTTATCATGATATTTCCCTTGTGATTTTGCTGCTTTAACAATGTGACATCTTGTTCAGCCCAATAATAAAATTTCTCACAAGTTAAAGAAAATGTTTGTGAAAATTGTCATTCTGCTTTTATAAGTTCTGGTTGATTATTTTTTACATCTGTACATTTATGTTCCATGACTGAAAAAAGAAATCCTTTTTACAAATGCATTTGATCCTAGAATGCTTAACATAAAACATAACTGTGTTCATGTTGGGAACAGTTTTCATTGATACTTTAGAAAAGAAACTAAGCCACTTATCAATAACACTGCCTTCACAATGTATACATTCTTATAAAACCCTACTGATTTCACATAATACATCATACAGTTCATCAAGGTTCACAGATTCTGGCAAATGTGGTACATCAACAGCATTTTCAAAGTTAAAATACTCAAGTTCTTCACTCAATGAAAACTTATTTAGATTGAGTAGAAATAATTTCTGTGACGTTACAAAGTTCCTCAATAAAACACTATATGTTAGAATAAAACTCACAAAATGCACATGTAACTTACTCTGTTTCTGGTTTGGCAGCGATTTGAGAAGTTGTTTGCTAACATTTCCAAAACAAAAGTTGTATTTACTTCTTTGCTTAATTTAGTTATTTAATGAGGTCACGCAGTTAAATGATTCAAGTACACTCAATTCACTTCTTTCTAGGGCTTCAATGGTATTATCAAGCTGCTCTCCTATATTAACGAGGAAATTTAAATACATCTAAATACATATGT
>NQII01004439.1:132936-172296 GCA_002778355.1 Clitarchus hookeri
GGGGAATTATTTAGACATGATGGTGCGTGGCGTAATATTTCAAACCATTCTAAATCTATAAATTAAAAAAAAAATTAGTTCTGCCCTTCGTTTTGCAGACACTGAAAAATGATTTTTATAATTTAGAACTACATTTTCAATGTAAATATCTAGCCTATCTGTAGCACATTTCATGGCACTACGAAGCAAATGATTCGAGCAGTTAGCTTTTCCAACGTTTTAATTTTGTAACTTGAGAAGCTGAAATACTGAATGATGCTTACCTAAATTAACATTGGCATTATCAGCACTAAATGCTGAAATGTGCTTGGGATTCAAATGGGATTCCTGAAGACTTGCTAACAACCTGGCGTTTTTATCTGCTGTTTCAATTAAATTCAGAATTTTATTTCCGATGCCTTTGCTGGGGTTAAAATATTTCATACAAATTGAGAACATTTCCGGTTCCTTTTATTATATTCATCAGTTGCCAAAGATAAAAACTGAGAGCATTTTTTGGATTGTTAAGTAAATCAACAAAGTCATTTACACTTTTTGTAGCAAGAACATTCCTTTCCAACAGTTCGGATTTTGTTTTAGCACATGAACTTTGGCTGCGATCTCAGAATCCTGGAACAAGGATGCTAATAACTTTTAGGAACAATCTAAGCTATTGTAACTTTGGTTATGTTTAACACACACAGTGGTAATCAAGTCATAACTCACAAACAAAAACAATGCCAAATTCTGTTTTCTTCACGTTTACAAAATATCTAGACAATTTGCTGCTGATGCTGAAATCTTTGTAACACACTTTACAGTAGTCCAGACCGCTTGAAGTTCCAGGAGTCAGCCACTTAAAAGCCTCTTCCCATTTCTACAAATAAACCTGATTATATTGTAATTTCACCTTTTTCTTTGGGGGAGTTTTGAACTGATCACTCTTTTTTAACTACCTCTACCGCACAATTTCTAACATTAGACAAGTCACTGTTCTACACCCAACAAAAGAATGCTTTAAACATGCGTTTTGCCAACCCACTAACTCGAGAATAATTACGTTTTAACAGTTTCAAACCGTAATGAATATAAACTTGGTGATAATTTTTAGGTGCTGAAAGAACGTAAGAAATCATTATACAGGCTAAATTAAAACGTTAGCCGTAAAAGGGAAGCGAAAAACGTAAAACTTACGGGAAAAACGTAATACCGGGCAACTCTAGATGCAACAAACTCTGCAATGGCTTACGTCTTGAAATAATAGTTCATTGAGACAAGCGGACGTCTGAGTGCATACGCGCAGTGATACTAGCTTGCCGTGGACATAGTTCAATCCATCATCACGGAGAAGTGGTAGTAATCAGCGTGGCAGCCAGTGAATTCTTCAACTTCACTTCCCCGGGCGACCATTCACAGGGATCAGTGCAGCGATTGTTTCCTCTTCATTGGTCATCCAGAACTCCCCCCGCCCCCTACACTCCCTCGTAACAACCTCCTGGCTGCGCCAGTACACCGACAAACAATGCCGTGGGCTTTCCGGAAGGAGGTTTCTTTTGTCAACAAAACCTCCCCCCCGAGAGCGGCGCGGCCACTGGGCCGCAGTGTAAATGTGCTCCCACTCGCCCGCTGCTGTGCGCGGTACGCGGCGGAAGAAACAGGGGAGATGCGAAGATGAAAGCCGAAATAATTTGGACGCCAACCTCGGTGACTCACCGTGCGCTTCATTGTTCGTGTCCATTTTCCACGAGTGCTCCTCGACTCCCCGCTGTGCCACGGAGGCAAGAGATGGGATGGAAAAAAAAAACTGAGGATAAGCATCGAGTTCTCCCAAGCCCGAAGTTTATAAACCCTTCTAAATATTTCGTTTGAACTTACTTGCACCGTCAGAGAGACATTATACAACCTGCAAAAAGAAAAAAAGCAACTTGTACGGGTTTGCGAAGTAAAGTGAAAACGAAGAAGAATATATTATAGGTAAATTTGTATTATGGCCAACCGTTTGGTCTCAGCGACCCCGNGTGAAAACGAAGAAGAATATATTATAGGTAAATTTGTATTATGGCCAACCGTTTGGTCTCAGCGACCCCGTGAATCTAATTTAGCGTATGATCGAGTGTGTGACACCGCACTAGCTATAGGCTTCTCCCGGTAAACTGAGCACTTTTGAAAGTTGTATGCATACTGTGTATTCTTCCGCAATGTGTAAAATTAAGATAATAATGGGCCTGATCACTTTATTCATGCGTCTTTCAACTTAAACTGTGAAATTATTAGAAAGTTAAATATTTTACTAATTTTCTCATTCTTACGTTTAAATTTTTTTTTTTTTTAAAGCAATAAAAACCAATTCAGTGCTTACAAATATTTACCTTATACTTTTAATTCAACTTTAAGACACGGGACTGCTTTTCCTCAGCCGTTACCAACTTTACTGGGTGCACGACAGTTATTGTACCCGTTAAAACACATGCATTTAGGTGTGACAACATTTTTTAAACGTTGATTTCAAAAGTCCTCGTTTAACGGTGAACAGCCTATACACAGTAGTGCTGTCATGAAGGCAGTAAATTTTGCATTGTAAAGTTCCACATGTAAAACATCATGCAGGTATGTATCCCAGCGAATGGACGGTGACATTTTGAACATGTCAAGTAAACCCCGCCCGTCGAAAATATTGTTGACCACTAGTTCGGCTCTTATGCTTGTACTGTAAGTGGCGTGTATTAATGTGTACTGCAATTACATTACGTATCACATGTGTAACTCTACAGTGCCTAATTTACTGCCTTCATCAAAGCACTACAGTATAGCTGTGGTACAGATGTGGTCCGACAACAGGAAGCCATTGACCTAAATAAAACATAAGGAAACCTGTAAAAGCAAAGGATAACTCATACCCCTGCATTTCCAAGAAAGGGCACAGTTGTACGGGTGGAAATTCACGCATGCGTGATTCAACCTATGGCTGGTCATGTAAAAAAATTTAATATCTGGTGCGGTGTTACAAATGTTGCGAAAATTAAATGGGTAAAAAAATTATATATATTTATATATTTTTCGCTATACAGAAAGGCCTTGTGGAGTCTCCGGGATTACAGGAAGCTCTAAGACCCTTTCCGTGAGTTGAGTCATGCCGGAGGTTGTGTGCAAATTGTTAGCTCCGTAAAACTAAGACGTAAGACGTGAACATATGAAAATTGAAGTGTGAACTCCTATTCCTGTTCATCTTCCATTGTACACGTCATAGAAGCAGCTCTCTGGCGTGTGGACGTGCTCGAACTAGATTAAATTTATTACGTTTGCATAAAGCCTTCAGCCAAAATAATTGCAGGAGAAAAAAGAATAAGGCGTATTATAGTTGTATTTATTTAAACATCTTACTTAGAGGAAAACTTCCGTATTTTTTTTTTACACATTAAAAATATACGTATTAAGACTATTATGTGTACTTAATAAATCATTACTCAATAAAATCAATTTAATTTCCAGTCGTGATTATAATAATGACTAACAACACTNTGTGTACTTAATAAATCATTACTCAATAAAATCAATTTAATTTCCAGTCGTGATTATAATAATGACTAACAACACTTTTATTGATTACGTACACGCTCTCATGCAGACGTCTGTGACGTTCATGTAAATGATCGCGAAACGCGCTCTTCAAGTTTTACCTCGTTGCACTTGAGAGCGACGCCTTGGCCAGCACCGCCACCGAGGACTCCCTATCGCAGTATAAAATGCGCCAGTTGAACATAGTAGGTCTATTTAAGGGGAACCGTCCCCCACCATGTTGGCTTATTGGCTATTCTAGATTGTTTATATTTTTAAAAAAGAAGATTCCAAAAAGTACCTCTATACCCAACTCTAAAGTGAGCACGTTTGAAAGATCTACTTGTATGCACATTGCGTATTCTTCCGCCATACGTCAAATTACCATTGCCGTGGGACTGATCACTTTATTAATGCGTCGGTCAAGTGAAACTGTAAAATCTTAAGAAAAGTAAATATGTTACAAATGTGTTAATTCTTACACTTATTATATTAAAAAAAAAAACAGAAAGAAAGATAAATATTTTCAGTACTCAAAATATTTACCTAACACTTTTAAATTCAACGTTAAGACACGGATTTACTTTCACTCTGTCGTTAGCAACTTTACTGAGTGCATGCCAGTCAGTGTGCCTTTTAAACTATATGCTGATAGGCAATGACATTCTTCAAAGGTGGATTTCAAAAGTGCTCACATTACCATGAAAAGCCTGTAGCTATTGACCTTACACAGCATTGCAGACGTAACGACTGAACAAAGAACTCGTATTTACGTCACGATATTGATCTTACCACATTTTGACTGAATTGAAATTGTGACGTAATTATGAGTTCGTAGTTCCCTTGTTAGTGCTGCTGTATAAGGTCAATAGCTATTTGGATATAAGAGTACCTGTAGGATTTTTTTTATTTTAAAAGCTAGAAAATTTAAAACTATAATGTGGTGGGAGAAGATTCCCCTTCAATCCGTTGGGCTTGTAAAGCCAGTTTATCTTTTAAGTGCGCCACCCAGAAAGTTACGTTACAAGAGAAAGAAATTCAGATGTTTTAGAATGTCACATCATATTCATTTATAAATTAAATACAATAATTCTTCACTAAAAATTATATATACGTCACATCTTAATCAAGCGAAGTAATTCACTGTTAACAAAACAATTTTTAAAATTCGTAATTTTTTTTTTTAGTTGGATATTTTTTTGTCTCGCGTAAAATTTAACAGTCATGGACCTCCAGCCAAGAATCAGTGGGTAGACCTAGTATCGTTGTAAAATTGTTAGAAATATAGTGACGGCGAGGGATGTGGTGCGGACGAAAAAGATGGCACGTGAAGAGTCGCCGTTGACGCTCAAGCCTAAATGGTGAACATTTTTAGGTTAAGATCAGTTTCTTGTCATTTTTCCTCGCACTTTGGCAAAATGCACTGTAAAATTTAAACTGTTAATAACTTCTCCAAATCAGTGCATTCGACTGCAGATCTGCTGAAACTCAAACAGCGAAATTCTACTGAACGTTTTAGTTGCTGGCATTCGCCGATTCAACTGCGATTTCTACTAATTTCTAGTGAATTACACAGGAATGGCACTTAAACCTCAGTGTAGTTCACTGACTTTCCAGTAGGTAAGAGTTCATTGGTTGGAATTTTAGTAAGAATAACTCTACTGATTTAAATTACTGATTCAGATTTCGAGTGTACATGTTAATATCCATTCCCAAATTAATGATGTTTTGTAATAATTTAGAATGAAATGTTGTCTGCCAATGATTTCATGTAGTCACTTTAGTTTTATTTTAAATATTTGCGAAACAGCTATAAACATTTCCTTATGGGTGAGTTCCGCACACCCACCATTTTACCTGATGCCTTAATTTTGCATGGTATCATAGCTCTTTTGTTACAATTTGGTTATGATTTCTTACAGGTTCCAAGAAGCCGCAAATGGCATTGTAACAGATTTTCTGTGATCAGCAAAGGCACAGATTGTTTCCATCAAAGAGGTGTGGATTGGGACCTAACTTTCCCAAAGCTACAATACAGAGGAAGAGAAGGGTAAATAAATATGGACTGAAAGAAGCCTGCAAAAACAAATCTCAGTATGAAACATACATTTACCGAAGCTAAGAAGTAGTGTGACAGACACGTGCATTTTCCTGTTTTCAAGTGCAATGTGTGTTTGTTGATTTTTTTTTTTTTTTAAAGTGAAAAACGCCCTACGCTTTGGGAAATTTCTGAGCAAATTCAGGAGGCAATATGGCAAAATAAAATATTTTTATGGGCAGTAGGAAGAAGCTTTCAACAAATACTAAACAAAGGAATTCCTATATTTTGACTAATAGTATTTGTACATTATCTAGCATTCTGAACTCATTCTTAAAATATGTTCATAGTTATGTTTAATTAAAAAATAGGACAACCATTCATTTATAAACCTGGCTACACAAAGCATGTAAAACAATATTTTTTATTTCTTATACCTAAAACATATACATGTGTGTAAATATATTTTTGGAAATATAAAAAGTATATATACATATGCATATATAAAGGTATATGCGAAAAATATGAGCTAGTTTTCTCTGGCAGCGAACGGTGCACTTGATGATATCTCTGTATAATATCAAATGAGAAATACGCATTCACATTTTGTCTTTTTGATTTGTAATAAAAAAAACCATACATTATAAAAAAATATATGTAGTGTAACAACCAGATAATTTATCAAGCACCCAAAAATAGCCTATCTGCTCAAGCACAGGTAAAATTCTCTTCATTAATTTCACAAAGGCTTTGTTGGCAGCTCTGTTGTCACCTGATCCAGTGTTATTTCCCCCATTCAAAAGTGCTTCAGAGTCAGTAGCTTTTTCAGAATCTGCCATGATAATCGGGAGAATGAACAAGGCTACAATAAATCCATACACCCCCTTTCTCTCGTATTCCTCCAGCAGTTCCTCGAAGTTAATAATAGCCTTCTTCGCTTGCCCTAGCAGTTGAAGTGTTGAACACAGCTCACTGTGGTATTCTCTGAGAATGTCCTCCGTATGATCAACTCGCACCTCGTCTCTGGGACTGGTGTAGATGAAATACTGCAGATCTATGGCACAGGAAGAGTAGCAAGCCTGCTGTAAGTCTACCATCCTGGCGTCTTCCACGTGGCCGGTGACATCGTTGTACTTAAATAACATATTGTTCATCCACAAATCATCATGTATCAAGACGTTCAGTCGGCTTTGTTCAGGTGAAAGCTGATGTCTTAATCGTTCGCNACTTAAATAACATATTGTTCATCCACAAATCATCATGTATCAAGACGTTCAGTCGGCTTTGTTCAGGTGAAAGCTGCTGTCTTAATCGTTCGCAGACTGTATCGACATCACGCAATAACTTGTTAGACATTGTCTCCCCCCCCCCCTTTCTCTCTCTCTCTCTCTCTGGCCACAAAACCAAACTAGCTTCACAACCAAAATTATGACGCATTTTGCGAGATTCTGCATAAAGCCAGATTATGACTTTTCTGAGAATATGTTTTCCTTAAAGGATTCTATGAGCCGTGAGTCGCTTTCGCGGAGTACGAGTGATACTGTATGGTATTTGCTCAAAGCATTCATAACAATCAAGCCGTGATCGAGATTCAATCCTTGTTGTCTTCTCGCCATTGTGAAGCCTTCAGGAGCCTGGTCACTGAAAATGGAGAAGTGTGGAAAATTATTTTGGGAATAAATGTGTCTAGCTGCGAATGGTTTGAACCTTCCTGGAGCTAGGCTTTCTAAAATAGTTTGCAATTTCAGCAAAACTTGACTGAAAATCATTATTTCATTTGGAAATGAAGATGACTCAGTGAGTCTTTTGTGTATTTATTTTCCTGGGGGAAGCATCTTTGCAATCAGAAACATTTTACTCTTTATGTTGCCGGTTCGCAGTAGTTTAATGGAGACGCTGTGCATCTCGATGATGTAGTGATCGCCTTTGCTGCTCATGTCTTTTACGTGGTAGTCGGTGATTGACAGTGATGGATCTTCATCTCGCAGGACGTTCTGGGTCCACTCTCTATCCCTCCAGGGTGTTGAGGTGTCACTTTCCACTGAGAGCACCATAGTCATATCGTTCAGCCGCGCAAAAAATAGAGTATCATGTTTTGATTAAAATTTGTTTAAAATTATCGAATTATAATTTTGAGAAAATCCTTTCATAACGACCATTTAGTAAGTCAAGACGTTATTCTGCAAAATCGAAGTTTCTAATGATAATTGTAGAAAATATAACTGTTTTGTGGACTAAATTGTGAAACATATAATTTTGACATAAATTTTCTGTTGAAATGTGTGAATTATTTCAAAGATGTGTAGGTAATATGTATAATAAATGTAATTTATGTTATGCAATATATACTTCAGTATAACAATTGGAAGTTAACCAAAATTAAATGAGATATGACTGTCCATTATGACTGTTCCATCAGTCATATTGGGAATCTTCCGTTTTTTAATGTTTTGTGAAGAAACGTTTTAAAATACCAGTTCAAAATTTAAACTGTTTACATTACTCTGCGGTATACGCATAAAAACTGAAAACTTTACGTAAGTGTATAATTATGTTGGAATTATAATAACATAAAACTTTAAACATTAACTCAGTTCTACCTATTTACTGAGTAAAATCATATATGAAATGTAACATGGGTTTAGTAAAAAATATTCCACAAATACCCTCAAACAGTTATTTATGTCTCTAAAACAAAAAGTTGTTGCTTAAGTTTGAGACATACACTTTTATGACTGATTGCAGTCTTTGGCTGTGCCTACTACGACCATTTTAATTGAAAATAATAATAATTCGGGTCTAATTTGGTTGAAATATGTATGACGAAATTATTCTTAAATTAAGGGGTATTTTGTTTAATTTAAATACTTATATTTTAAAGCAATGATAGCTGTTTTAATAAGGTTCAGTTGATGTAGAACCATGACGAAGTTAAATGGTCACGATGGGATACAATTTAGGCTTCTCAGCCATTGTACTTAAGTATTTTTATGTAGCGCTCGTAGCCCGAATGCTATACCGTCGCTACGACCGCCCAATCTATGGGAAGAGGGATTATGCCCTCTCATCGCAGATGTCCCAGCTTAGCACCTGAGTCGACCAGATCCAAAGGCCCAACCTGATTCTAAGTACAGCAGAGAACGCCCTTCCGCAAGGTTCTGAGATCCTCGCACTCATATACCAAGCGTGTGGTCTGGCCAGAGTTCAATCCATACCCCTTGTGTCTCTCCAAGGCACAACTGGAGCTGGTTGCCGCTCACTGCCTGGCCTTTCTGTAAGAGGGGGAATCTCTCCAGACATCCTCCAGTATACGAAGTTAACCACTGCCAGCACGAGTTCAACCTCTAGTGATCGGGACACCGATCGCTCCACCAATGGTGAGCACCAGGCGAACAGAGGCAGCCCCTTCCACCCGTTAGTGTACCAGGCGGCAAAGTCACCTATTGATACACTCTGGTTGTGGTTGAGGACCTTTAAAGCCTCACCGGGCATAAGTCTTACACCCATTACAGACCAGTTGTCTGCTCGGCATCCCACCCCGGACCACCCACAGGAATACAGATGCTGTATGCAAATAAAACGTGGAGTGGCAGACTTCCCCAGTTCCACCATAGTACGCGTTCCCCAGGAAAAGTCGCCCATTGCTCTGAAATTGAAGATTTCCGTCATTATCAAACGTCATAGGTCTGGACCCTTAGGTGCCACAGTTTTTACATGTTATCATTATCGCTTCCACGCCATCACCACCACAGCCATCCATCAGCAGAGCAGCCGGTTGGAAGAGCCATCATTGGCCACTGACAATTACCATACTTTAGAATTTCTTCACCTTGAATTCAAGTATTGGGCCCCAACGGCCTGAATACCAAGTGGTCCAATACCCCGCCAAGTGGTCAGGCCTAGGTACCAACTGTCGGCCCAAGCCATCATGGCAGATACCCCTTACCAGTCACGAGGAAACTGGTTCCCATAGGGATACGGGCAGCGGAGCTCAATTTGCATTACCCAGAGGTGGCGCGAGGAGCCTTGAGTCACCATGAATGGAGAGAGCCTATAAGAGATTAATAAAATGCTGCAACCGGGCTTGGCTAATATAGCATGGTACTGCCACGCCACATAAAGCGCCCAGAAGCCTTCCTCCCGAGGGAGTCACTGATCCATATCCTGCAAGTTACGGTGACAAAATGAACTTAATGAGTTTGAAAACTAGTTATGGGTTTAGCTAACGACAGCCCAAGTGAATGATGGTTATATTAGGACTCGCCCAGTTTTTTTAATGACTTCGCTACACTTCACAACAACTCAAAAAGTTTACGAATAAATACTTACTTAATCTGTGTGCGTTTTTGAAACATTATTTTGAGCACTGCTTTTTCGTTGGTGATAGAACGACTTGTAACATTTAAACCACTAAAAGTCTAGTAAATCTAGATCATTTTTAGTAGCACCCCAAAATATTGCAAGGAAATGTTTTATGCTGATTATGTTTACAATTAGGTGTGTATAACAACATAATAAAAATTGGCCGATTGCGGACCACCAGAAAAGGTGATGGTAGTAGCTCGTGTATCCATTGTTCTAGTACTAATATAGGATAATATAAAGTTGGTCAGTTAATATATTACAGTGTTTTATGTTTATAACTATAGATTTTATTTGTTTCAGTGTCCACAATGAGTGCTAATCAGCTAGTCAGCTAACCTGTGTCTTGTGTCAGAAGGATTTAGGAACTGATTATGAAGTCGAGATTGGTTGGAAAGGAGCCGATGGTATCAATACAGCAAGTGTTGAGAGAGGTGATGACATTTTTGTATCAGTTGTAACTACCATACACAAGTCTTGTCGTAATTATGATAACAAAAAGAACATTGAGAGGAACAAGAGAGCTACAATTAATAGTGCTACAACATCTGTCAAAAGAAGTGAACGAATCTCTCTCGGGCCATATGACAGTAAATCAGTGTGTTTCTTTTGTGGGAATTAAGTTGTTACGAGCACAAGTAGTGCTGATTACGAAGACTATAGCTGTGTTAAAACTGATAACTTTGTAAATATAATAAGGACACCCTGTATGGAACAAAGTGATGAGTGGGCTTCAAAGGTTCGTGGACCTATTGAATACTTTAGTGGTGACCTTCGCGCTGCAGACTGTTCATACCATCACTCCTGTGATGTCAATTTTCGAACTGGTCGAGATGTTCCTAAAAATTTCAGAGCAGAGGTTAGTAAAAAGGTGAGAAAAGTTGGACGTTCAAAGAACACTGACCAAGAACAAGCGTTTTTGAGGAAGTGTATCTACTTCGAGGAGAATGATGAAGAACAGTTTACGCTTACTGACCTTGCTAGAAAGATGAAATAGCATTTGCATGATAATAATTCTATAGTATATGGCAATCAATACCTTAATCAGAAACTGTTGGAACGCTATGGGGATTCTTTGTTTGTGGGTGAGGGTGAAGGACTTCATGATATTGTAACCTTTCGAGAGAATATCAGCACAATATTACGCGATTTCATTAACATGCCAAGTAAGAAAGACGGGGAAGCTCATAAAAGGCGATTATAAAAAAATTCTGCCAAATTGTTGAAAAGAGATATGAAAACTGCTATTACATCGTCTATGAACGAGTATCCGAAAGCTTCACAACTTAACCTGGAGTCAGTTTTAGAGTACATTCCATCATGTATGCAGTGCATGCTTCAAAAATCTAGTCGTTGGAAAGAACAGATGTCTGAAAGTAACCAGTATCGGGCATGCGATTGTTCAAGGTGCCTGTCCAAGGAGCTTAATTGCTTAATTACAGCTTGGACTCAAAGTGCAAATGCATAACCCTTCCGATCAAGATTTTTGATAGACACCCTAGCTGCCATAGGTTTTTGCTCCACATACTCTGAAGTTCTGAGGTTCGAGGAAAATGCAGCATCATCTGTAGCCCATGATGTTTTAGGTAGTGTCAACATAGCCAATATGACGCTGTTGTTTGCAGCAGACAATGTTGACCACAACATTGTGTCCCTAGATGGGAAGGGTATTTTGCATGGCATGGACATTATTGCAGCCATTACCCCAGGTAGAGAAGTAGAACATAAAATTCTCAGACAAGAAGTGTCTGTTTTAAACATAATGGACCAAACAGAAGTGGACATAGTGGATTACCATATTATGAAATGCACACATCGTAGTATCAAATTCCAACCACTGCCTTTTTCTAAATGATATGGACCACAGCATTGACATATTTTGGGATTTGTCTTTCAACATACATAATCCCTTACATAATGGCCAGGATATATGCATGTACTACATAAACATTTTGATCATCCTGGAAAGTCATTTGTAGTATTTCTTCCGATGAACGATATGTGCCCTTTCGACAAGACATATATTTTATCTACGATGGAGTATTGTTTAAAGCTAGCATCAAAGTATAATGCACAAACTGTTCCTACATTTGACCAGCCACTCTTTTGGAAAGTAACCGAGATAATAAGCCAAGCTCCTGAGAATAGTCCGATTCGAGAAGTTGTTGGGACCTATAGGAACATTAATGGATGGAAGTGGTCTGAAAGACATGTATGGTGAGAATGCAGTTTTTCACATGACGGGCAGGAAATCTGTTCAACGATCACTTCGCTGACACTTCCTTGTCAGTAAGTGTCTAATCAAACAGATAGCAGATAAAGTTATTGCAGATAAGCCAGGCTACAAGAACTTTATTCAATAACTCGAGATGCAGCACACTCGCATGGCGAATGGTAAAATAGATTTAGAAATATTGTTTGAATCAGCCTGCATGAAAGTGCTTGCTGAAGGATTGGCCTCTACAAAGTGTGAATTATAAAATGTTTCAGAAACGAGTAAACTGTGTTTTAACTATCTGCAAATGTTGGGAGTTACATAGGAGCTCATCCAAGCTGATCGCACAGGGTAGCGACAAATGCATCTCCATGCAATATAAGAGTGCTTAACAATTTTTGTTGCTGCGGGCCACGCAAATTATCTGAAGTCTGCATATATGTCCCTCAAGAAATTGTATTCTTTAGAAACAGAACATCCATATGTGTTGGATAAATGCATGAATGGATTCCATATAAAAAGGCACACCAATCAGTACTAGACTGACCTTGGCTCTGATTTGGTGATTGAGCAAACTCTTATGCAGTCCCTGAAGAGCACAGGAGGATTAACCAGAGGAAGTGGCATGACTGAACACGAAAGAACTGTTTGGACAATGTCTGCTCCCATATCTTCGGCCTACAACTATGCCATGCAGGACTATAATAGTAAAGTGTCTGTCGCAAGTTAGCAACACAAGGAGGCAACTGCTTCACGAGTAGAGAGAGTCAGTAAAGACATGGCAAAGCTGATTTCCAAGCTTGAACAATGTTATCCGTTCTCGGAAGAGATAAAATTGCCAAGTATTATTACAGGGGCGAATGCTGATGCAGACATCAATGTCAATTATCTCTTCATAATAGGCAAAAGCATAGTTACAGAGATGTAAGGACAATCTGTCTTTGACTATCCATGCACTCGTAAGAGTAAAGTCAGAATGTTAGCATCTGCTAGGGCTGTCAAGGTAACAAACGACCAAACCATCGATCCCTCTCTCCTATTTCAGAGATTCCTGGTGGTATCGCAGTCTGGATATCTGTGCCTGGATGAGGTCACGCAGTATGAACTTTCAGCATACCCACTTTCTTTGTTTGAAACAAAGCATGTATTACGAAAGCCAAGTAAATCACAACTTCTGGAAGCAATACGAAACCATGCACGTTCATCGGATGATGCTTTACTTCAGTCCATTCCAAAAACATGTCATTACATCCTTGATGGAAGTTCTTTCCTACATCGATTGAAGTGGAATGAAGAATGCACCTACAGCTCCATTGTCGAAGGCTATGCGAATTTCGCATTAAAAGTATATGGCGAGGCAACTGTAGTCTTTGATCGATACAATGGAGAACCAAGTACAAAGGACAACACGCATCTACATCGAAGAGGAAATACTGCAAGTAATGTCACAATATCAGCTGCAACATTTTTTGGAAGAAAAGAAGATTTTCTATCAAATGATATGAACAAACAAGCTCTCATCCACCTGATCGCGAACTGTTTGCAGCGAAAAGGTTGCCATATTATACACGCTGACGTTGATGCAGATGTGGATATAATGTCAACAAACATTAAGATATCAAACACGTCAACAACATTCATTGGAGAAAACACAGCACTTTTAGTTTTGTTGTTGTACTATGTACAAAATGACTGTAAGGAACTTTACTTCCCGTCTGATAAAGAAAAAGGCAAACCTGTTGTATATAACATTAAAGTTTTGCGTCAGTTACTTGGTGTTGTCTGATCACATTTGTTATTTTTCCGTGCATTCACTGGTTGCGACACGACTTCAGGAATATTTGGGGTCAGCAAAATGACTGCATTTCAAAAACTCGTCAAAGGCTATTGTATCCTGAACTAATGTTCACAGGTATTTGGTTCACTATAGGTAGATAACTCTATTATTGAAAGCACTTGCTACAAGGCAATGTTGTCCTTGTTTAAGGGAAGGCAATCTGAGTGTCTAGCATCCTTACGATACAGCACACTTTGCAGGAAAGTATTCAACGCAAAGACATTTGTCAAACGGATATACTGCCACCAACAACTTCGGCCACAAAGCTTCACTCTCTGCAAACTTACTTGCAAGTCATGCAGTGGATGGGCAAAAAGAATGGCATGGTTTCTACTGATTGGGGTTGGAAATTACAAGAGGGCAAATATGTTACACTCATGATGGACAAGAATCCTGGGCCAGATGAACTTCTTAAATTGGTCAGATGCAACTGCTCTGCACAATGTTAACACTCTTCAATGTATCTGCAAGAAAAATGCACTTCCAAGCACCACGGATTGTGGACTTTGTCAAAATAGCAACTGTGACAATATGGATGAAGAGCCAGTTTCAGATGGCGATGACTTCTGAAGACTAAATTACTGTGAATATTGCTATTAAAATTGCTACTGACATTGCAATTTAATGTATAAAAATTTATATTTATATTGCTATTATAATTGCTCTTAGATTTGCTATTTTCATTACAATGTATGTTGATATTGCTATTAAAAACGGACTGCATCATATTTTGAATATGTGTATTTCATATAAATAATATTATTTAACATTTACACTATTTAACTGATAGTAGTAAATTAATGTTCAATTAGAATGTTTTTTTTTTTCAACTATCATAGTTGCGCTTTTGATGTCATATTTTTAATCATTCTGGTTATCTGATTTCGGCCAACTTTTGACATATTATTCAACATAACATTAGCTACAAAAACATCATAACTGGTTTTCTTGCAATGGTTTTAGGGTCATGTACTATATTTACCAGACTATATCATGCATTCACTAACACATTTCTGATGTTCTTATGTGGGAATGGAACAGTAAACCTCACCACTAAAAATAATAATTTATTACAAGTTATTAATGTTTATATTAGAGAAGTGGGGAAGACCCCGTGTTTTTGTGTAAGCCTATTTTATTTAACAAACCAGATGTTGTATTGCAAGTTTTATTAGTAAATTAATTTTTAAAAAGTACTTATTCGCTTACATGATTATACACAATTTTATAAAAACATGTTTACCCTATTTCAAATTGAACATTTAGTTTACGTTCGCAATCTAGCAAGAAACTTTGTAAGTTTTAGAATCGGGTCCAAAGTGTGCAGAATAGTAAGTTGAGCAGTCAGACTTTCGCCACATTAACTCAACCAAGGCTTAGGCCATATTCAGGTCAGGACTGCATGCGATTGCTTGTTGGAAGCGGTTGAGAAATAGTGCACGATCACTCATATTTATCATACTTTATAAAATTTCATGTCGTAATATATGTTTACACGCACACTGTTTTATGGCCTTTTCACCCATTTCTACCCTTTAACACATTGCCTCAAGGATACCCGTAATACCTAATATACTACAGCTTTACGGATATTTTTTTGATTTTTTATTTCTCCAGTTGTAATGTAAAGGAAAAGAAAAAGAATTTGTATGTGCACTTAAATTGCAACACATCGTCGGCGCTAAATTGTAGAACGACATAACACGCCAAATGATAAGTGTGTAGAGACGCGAACGTTTACGTTACATGTAGTTAAAGTAGAGTGACACTCGGAGCTGCACCAGTACGTATACAGAGACTAATATAAAATAATAGTGCGAGTTACAAAAAAATTTAATTGCCAGGTTAAAATCACCAAGATAATTTTTTGTGTGTAGTAAAACTACTGAACTTAGTGTCACTGTTTAGAGTCTGATGAGCTTGCATGCCTGGCTCATCGAGGCTGTGTGAGACAAGACAAACCCTTTTTGCATACTACCTCTTACCATAATATATGTAGGCTACACTCACTGGAACACTAGGTCTTGTGCAGATAACAAACAAAGGAATACACAAACACACACAGGAGGAACACTACTACACTCTAAGTCCGAATCACTGATATCAATAAGTGAAATAATGTTCGCTGAAAGTCAGTTGGTAAGCTAGTGCTGACCGGTGAATCAAGCAAATTAACTGGAAATAAGTGATTTATATAAGTGGAATTCTTGACATTCAGTGGGAAATCGTAAACAAATCAGTGAAATTCAACCACTTTACTAATTAGTTATCTGGCACTGATTGTCAGTTGCTCAATTCTCATTGTTTTAGATAAAATTAATGTGAGTGTGTGTAGAAGGAGGGCTATGGTTTGTTCTAAAGTATTATGTCTTATTCGGGTCGTTTAAAATCGACCGAGTTCTATATGGCGAACGAATAAAATGAGGGGAATATTTTTGACTAATTTTTCGTAACCAGTTGGTTCGGTCTGATCAGTTGGCCGGGTTTTACTATTTTCTATCAATCGTTGGCATAATGTTTTTGATTTTTTTTTCGATTTTTCAAGGTCAAGGTTGACGACATTCAACATGGCTGACGAGATGGCCACCAGCTGACCTGGCGAGGATCGGTCGTGTCGGGAGCTTAGTCGCTCCACTTATCATCGAACACCGGACCTCCTGCTTGTACATCTTTAAATCATTTTTATAATTTTCTTTTTTAATTTTTTCAAATTTTTTTAAGTTTTCCATCATTTTTTTTTTTTTAATTTTCCTTTTTTAGATTTTTTAAGGTAAAGGTCACTGGAGTTAAGGTCTCCGACATCCAACATGGCTGACGATATGGCCACCGGCCGACCTTCCGAAGGTCGGTCGTGTCGGGAGCTTAATCACTCAACCTGTCATCGAACACTGGACCTCCTATGTGTATGTCAAAGCCATCCAGATTTAATATGGTGGACAAAATGACCGTTGGAAGACCGGAATGTCAGAGCAGGTGGCCAGCGCCGGCACTGGTGCCCCGTGCCTTTTCCCCGAATCGGCTATATCATTCTACTAGTAAAATAGTACATTTTTTTAAGTATATGAGCATGAGAAGGAGGGGATGGTGGTGATGGTGGTAGCCTGGAGGCTTTTGTAAGTTCTGACAGGGTGTACTGACTCAATACGCGCATCTCAGCCACATCACAATTTCAACTGTCTTGAATAAACCTAATTTAGTAAATTAATTGTTATGTAAAAAACTACAAACTCTGTTAATCTCTCCTGTTCATCTTTCTTTTTGAAATTGCTGTCCATTCATCAACAGCTGCTACACGTGACGTTTGCTCGACACTTCTACTCCTTCTGAATGAAGGTCAGAATATTAAACTTATGGCAGGTACAAATTTTGTAAACGGAAGTTTAGTCTTCGGCCATTTTAATCACCTGTCTAATGAAGGATACAATTTTTAAACAAAACAATTCCACAGGATTATTTCTAAAATAATTGGAACAGTGTAATAAAATTTGACCCGGTAAAATTTACTTAGAAATATGTGGCTGAAGACAACCTAGTGCTTTCCAAACTTGGTATCGTAACCCAGGCGTGCCACTTTAGTGTGTTTGGTGCTGTAAACTACTAAAAAACAAATAAAGTAATATAACTTTGCCGTCTTTATTAAGTTATACATGAAGAAAGAAAGTAGCTGAAATCATGCCGTGGCATCAAAGAGTAACTCAGTGTCTGTGAGGCGTGTTAGCTTGATAGTTGGACAGGTAAGCTCTGTGTATGTCATGTTTATTTATGAAATTATTGAACAACTTTTTAAACACTGGCTTAGATGTTACCTAATGTTCTTTTTTTTATGATAAGACTATACATTAATAGTCTATTTTCTTTCATTCTCTGCATGGTGATTTGACTGCGCCTTTTCAGCAGACATGGAGGCTATTGTCGCCTGCAGAATTATACTGTAGAAATAAACGTTTTACAAAAAAAAAGCAATTAGTTAAAATAATATATTGTAGCTGGAACCATGTGGGAAACGTGGCAAACGTTACAGTTCCCCGGTAGGTTTTCTCTTGGTACTAAGGTTTTCCTTACTATCGCAATCCTTTGCTGCTCCATCTGCACTTCATTCCACCCGCAACAGCGCTGAAGACTTCAATTGTTAAACGCCGTCCAAATCTCTCATTTGGTTGTAGTTTTTGTTTCCATCGGAAGAAAGTATGTATTCATTAGAATCCCTGGTCTTAATACGTGGTATTTTTACTCCTGCATTTTCATTGTTACCCTAAATTTAAGAATTCGATGCCACTATGTTGTTATCTAGCTGAGCAAGGTATTATACTGTCGTAAGTACTTATTTCGAGTGGAGACAATTGGAAAGATTTGGGCGGCTCTTAACATCGAGGTTTTGAGATCCGATACTTCTTTCGAAATTAAAGAATATTTAAAAAAAACAAGCCAAATTAAGGAAGAACTTAAGTAAGTATAATATTATTGTGGAGTTATCTAGGAATTTTCTGGTACCAAAAAGCGCTTACGTAAGATTAATGTTGTTAACTATTCGTTCTGCCTTCAAACTGTATGGATAAAGCTGTGTTTAGAGTTCGATGGGCTTTCAATTTGTAACTATCATTCAGAGTCTAATTAATAGGCTATTAACGGTAAAGTAAGCACTTCTTGATAACTTCTTGATGCCCTCTGATTTGGAATAATAGTCGAAGGATATATTTTTTTTTGTAGCATTAGACTTTAACTTTCGAGTCCGGTGAAATATGGTGACGGTGCTGGAACACCGTACATACAGCATTAATATCAGCGCAGAAAATGGTACTTCCTAACATGGGGATAGATCGAGGAGGGAGCTGAGGCTTACCTTGTTGGTGACCCGTTCGACCTAAGTCATCGTGGACGTTGGTACCGATGCGGTGTATGACTTGGCAGGCGAGCGCAGACTATCGGCGTGGAGGCTTGACGCTGCCCCAACCCCCCACCAAGCCGATTTTCCCATCCTTCCAACGTGTGTGGATGGCGTCTAGCAACCGTCCGACGCCTCCTTCGACTTCATAAAGATTTGAATGTTACTGGACTCGAATCAACGAAACTTTCTGGGATGATCCTCAATGCCCTGGTCAACGTGTTTTCCGACTATAGAACGGGGGTTTCTTTAGTCTTGGGAGAGAGAATTGATAGGGACCTCACAATGAGAACATTATAACTTGGCAAAAGGCATATCATGCCATCTTCGATGAGGGCATTTTGTAATGCGTGTATAGGGAATAATTTTAAGATATTTTTTTTATATTCTGTAATTTTGCAATGTTACAATATTTGGGCTAAATATGTTTTGTTACGTGAGCCCATAATGAAATGTAACTTCATGAAATGTTCATAAAATACATTATAATTGTAACATATAGTAAAGACTGTTTGGCTATTTGTATTTTATAATGCTTCTATTTTTGATATGGGCAGTTTATGAGAAAAAATAAAAAACAAAAATAATAAGCCCGGATATAAATGAAAAGAAAACAAACAGTTTGCTGAATAATTTCTCACAATTTTAGACGTTAATTATCTTCTATTCAAATTCATATCAGGGGATGGTTAAATTGTAGCAATTTTTGCGACTGCATTATTTGTTTGTATTCTGCTTTTTGAACTCTGCTGCTTTAATGTTTTTGGTAAGACTCGTTCTGCTTAAATGGGTAGAGTTTAAGGAAGGGCAGTTTATGTCATGGAGTGGTGGGGTTTCCTGCGGGTGCTCCCGCTCTGTGACAATATGTACACTGCGTTTATTACTTATACGGTTATATTTATTTTAAAAAGAGGCAGAAGGATAAAAACGGCTGATAGGAGAAACGTTATTAAGACCTCAAAAGTGCTCACCTTACTGTAAACAGCCTTTACCAATCAAATTTCACGACATACGTAACAGCAGTGAACTAAGAAAATGTTCCTCTTTCACAGACGATTGAAACATCGCTCACCTGGGGTGTTATTTTACACGTCAAATTAGTTTAAATTTAAGTTACACAGCACAAGTAGGTGCATTTAATTCAGGGAAGGCTTGTTTAGTTTTGTATATAGTTCTCTCGAGTAAACAATGTCTGTGTACTGGACCGCTGTAACAGCTCTACAATTTCCCGACCGAATTGAGCCACGGTGGTGTAGTGGTTAGACTTCTCGCCTGCCACCTCGGCGAACTGAGTTCGATTCCCGGCGGGGTCGCTCCCAGATTTTCGCATGTGGGAATCATGCCAAGCGATGCCACTGGCTGGCGGGTTTTTCTTCGGGTATCGCCGATTTCCCCCGATCCTTCATTCCAGCGCTGCTCCATACTCACCTCGCTTCGCCCAGCATGGGTATTTCTGGCCTGCCTTCTTAATGTCAACATGCTTCCTTGGCCAGCAAGTTCCCCAGACCTCTCGCCCATCGAGAACGTTTGGTACCAGATTGTATGGCAAAAGCCAAATTACTACATCCAAATTTTTTGCTAAAGAAATGGCTAATGGGCAAAATTATAAATAAAAATCTAGCAGATCGAATACCAGAAGATACAGAAAATATATATAGCCAAGGGGATTATTACCCTTCAGGTTGAATATCACCACCACTGCAAAACATTCCTGAATACGAGCCTTGCCCAGAACATATTTGACACCTGGTGGTGAGAGTGCTGGTAGACACGCTAGTGAAAGAAGAAGAAGAGCATCAGGCCGGATGAGACGAGTGACAAAATAAGAGGGTGAAAATAGTGATTTTGTTGTCTAAGATTTAAATGTTATACCGCTTTGCTAAAATAATTTAATGCTTGTAATTATAGCCAGCCAAGATTTTAAAATAATGTTGCTATGTCACCACTAATTTTATTTTGTAGAAGATGGTTTGTAACAATTTACTAGTGGAAATAATAATATTCTTGAGGTTTTGCGAGAATTTCCAAATTCACTATCGCTCACAGGCTATTATAAAAGCCTTGACACTGAATATTAATATAGAATATATCGACTGCTATGTTAAAAATTTATGCTTACACTGAGGAAAAAGTTTTGCTGAATAAAACAAAATTTGTTTGGCAGAACCTATTCATTATTTGTTTACATGCAATGAAATTTATTGTTGCTGAAACCAAATTATTCAATTTTTTTCATTTGGTTTCACCAAATATAAAAAATTTACTAGGTTGGCGCTAATTAACATTTATATGGTTGTACATACAGAAGAGTTTCAATTTTATCAGAAAAAAACAAAGGCTTGAACGAGATTCGAACCCGTAACCTGTGGAATCGATATCTACGACATTGCGAAAACGGCCAAAGTGGCTATTAATAGAGTTATAACAATTTAAGGTTTACAAGACTCAACTGCATGCCAATTACGTAAATAAATTATATTACAATGTTTTCATCGTTACTCTTATTTTCTGTTGAAATTATTTAATTGTGATTGGTTGTGCCGGTATTAAGTTTCATTAAATACGTTAACACCGCTATTATCTTAACTGTCACAGAAATCATAAACGAACTCTCGAGTTGTTTGCTCGATCCAACGCAAAAGACCTTATTTCTACATGTTGTATGTAGCCTACGGTTTAATTCCCACGGACAAAATTAAATACAAAATCTAGAAAATCTAACTTTACGAAACCTAAAATCCAAAATTGCAAACATCAAAAATCTCGAGAACATTCTATACTTCGGACGAATGCAAAGACGGCGCTGCACCCACAACACATCTCCAAAAAAGCATAATCGTACGCTACTGCGACTACAGAAGAATCTCTTCCATCGAAATAAATTTTGTTGGCGCCAAAAATTCGGTGTGTTCCAGCTAATCACGTGTTTATTCACAATAGACAAAATATCCATGTGTCCTTATCACAACGTTTATTATAAAGTGCAGGGCAACCAAACTGATTGATTGAACGTACGTGTAAAAAGGTTGTGTATATTAAGTATGCCGAATAAACCGATAGTTCTTAAGCTAAAAAAAAATGTATATATAATTTTGATTTATTCGAGAGGACAAATGCAGATGTTTGAAATAAGGATCAGAGTAATCGTGTGAACAAAATATCGTTCAACGGAAACAAATACTTTTTAAGTAAATTTTCTTTGTACCTGCGGTTAACTTGAGGCGAACGAGTATGTGGGTTTTCTCAGAGTGCTCCCATATTATATATTTACATGTCTCAAATATATTTATTGCAGAGGCCTTCTGCGGACACAAGCTAGGCTAATTACAGTAAAAAGAATCACCTTAATATAGAAAAATTACAATTGTCGTTATGACATCGCGAGGTGAACATCGATTTGGAAGCGCACTCTCGTCATGCTGTGCAGGAGAATTGTGAATACGAATGCCTACCTTTAACTTCAACTAACATAGAGCCGTGACCTGCATCATCGCTGTCTGATTGTTGTCGGTGTAGATTCTGGGATTGAGTTTTCACCTTCAGTCAAAATACTCGGCAACATGAGAGAACCACCTGTTCGAAGAGTCCTTTTCTCATGAGGAAACATTACGACAATGGACACATGTAGTTTATGCAAGGTGATAAATTGACGAACAACACAAAGAACTGCAAGTATTCGTCTTTTGAAAGACAGCAGGTGATATCGTCAATACCTCTTGCTGCATCGATATGTACTGATTCCACAGGCGATTATGATGAGATAGTTAATTCTGAAGACGGAATGAGTGACCTGTGTCGTGCAGTAGAGTGGTTCACGTGAAATATACACTTGCAAGAATTTCGCATGAAATCGATGAACATCACTATAAACAGCCATCGGCTCTAAATGCTGATGACTATGCAATTCCTGCTGCAAAGGAAAGTAAATTTATTGTAAAGTGCGAAACAGAAAGTCAAAACGATCATGAAGACAACATTGATGAAAATGAACATGAATACAGTGATAGGGCTGAAGACGATGATGATTTTCTCGATGACCCGAATGAACTTGAGTATAGACTCAAGATGACAGTAGAGGAGAAGCACTCGGAATAGTACACAGCAAATTCACAAGGCAGACTAGATCGAAGCAGTTGAGTTTCTAGCTTAGATCAAATTTCTGGAACTATTTTCCTTGTATCCCTCCACGGACAATCTGTACAAAGTTCAAGTCACGCAACGACCAATTGGGAAGCATGACGAGGGCTTGCCATGGTGCTGCAAAGTCCAAGTTGTGCATCGACCAAGGGCGAAGCGTTGTGGGAGCCTACTGTAGTTCTATGCACTTTTAGTGCAAAGTGAAAATACAGTTTACCCAGGAAGTGATTAAATATACCGAGGGACCTGGGTACATATTTTTTAAAGCGAGATTATTAAATAAAATATCTACCTTTCAGCTTTAGAGGTAGGACTACCTAATTTTATTTTAAAATATGGGGAATTTATTTTAACTTGCGACCCACACATACCACAATCAGCACCACACGCACCACAATCATCCGCACCACACACACCACAATCAGCACCACACACACCACAATCAGCACCACATGCACCACAATCAGCACCACGTGCACCAAAATCAACAGACACGCCACAATCAGCACCACATGCATCACAATCAGCACCACATGAACCACAATCAGCACCACATGCACTGCATGCACCACAATCAGCACCACATGCACCACAATCAGCACCATGCGCGCCACAATCAGCACCAAGCGCGCCACAATCAGCAACAAGCGCACCACAATCAGCACCAATCGCACCACAATCAGCACCAATCGCACCACAATCAGCACCAATCGCACCACAATCAGCACCAATCGCACCACAATCAGCATTAAGCGCACCACAACCAGGACCAAGCGCATCCCAATCAGCACCACACACCCATCCACACAGCAGTCCACACAGCTATCCACATGCAATGCACACAACAATCCACATGCAATCCACACAGCAATCCACACAGCAATCCACACAGCAATCCACAAATCAATCCATACACCAATCCACACACCAATCCACACACCAATCCACACACCAATCCACACACCAATCCACGCACCAATCCACACATAAACTACAGTGCCAGCTTGATGGACAGCATGCTGTAGTTAGCTGCCGAGTGTGGCATGGATATCATGTTACAAGACACAGGAGCAAAGTCCAACATGTAGACACTTTGTGGTTACCAGACACCATGCAGGTGTGGATGTAAGAAAACGACTTGAAAGCACATAATCTAACATAGGGGTTACTTGACACCATGCAGGTGCGGACCTGTTAAAATGCTAACACGGCCTGTCCCTAGTCGTGAAGCTGGTTAAAACATGTACGCAGTAAGTTTGAGGGCAAGTGGAATGGCATGAAAAGCAAGGTATGGTTTCTTCATTTTTTCATAAAACAATAAAAAAACACAAAGCTGGAATGCACAATCAAATTATAATAAAAACTCTTTAAAATTAAAAATTTGATTTTGTAAAAAAAGTTGAAAGTGTGATTGGGGTTTTGCCTACTGTAAAATTGATTTCGCTTAGAAATTATATACATAAATAGGAAGAATTCAAAATTTTCTGATAATTTGAATAATTAAATACCCCATTTACACCTTCTCGTAAGTGGCAAATTACACTTCACCCTTAAATTCCTAAATAAATATACACACTGGTGTGTAGAGCGATCGGCTACACCTGCGCACTGTAGTAGCAATAAAAAACAAAATGGCTGACACCAGTGTCCCTAGCAGGTGGTGAGTGAACTACATCAGACGGCATCGAAGATGGTGGACGAAGAAGGTGTAAGATCGGAAATAGATGGGAGAGAGAAGAAAGAGAGAGGCAAGATGGAATGACAGAGCATTAAGTAGCAGTATGGAATGACAAGAATGAAGCAGCAATATGGAATGACAAAGCATGAAGTGGAAAATTCTAGAAACAAGATGGCTGAAAGGTTAATGACATAGACATGGGGTCAAAGGTAATGAATGAGTCATGGGTCAAGTGTCTTGGGTCAAGGGTATTGAGTCTTGTGTCAAGGGTCTTAAGTCTTGAGTCAAGAGTCAAGAGTCAAGAATCTTGGGTCAAGAGTCTTGAGTCTTGATTCTTCGGTCAAGGGTCTTCAGTCTTGAGTATTTAGTCAAGGGTCTTGCATCTTGGGTCTTGAGTCTTGAGTCAAGTGCCAAAGGTTTTTTAGGAATTTGTTGAATTTTTTGAANCAAGGGTCTTCAGTCTTGAGTATTTAGTCAAGGGTCTTGCATCTTGGGTCTTGAGTCTTGAGTCAAGTGCCAAAGGATTTTAGGAATTTGTTGAATTTTTTGAAAAAAAAATTAAGATCAACATCTAACATGGCTGACGAGATGGACACCGGTCGACCAGGCGAAGGCCGGTCGTGTCTGGAGCTTAGTCGATCTAACTGCTATCGAACGCCGGACCTCCTACATGTACATCTTTAAATAATTAATTTAATTTGTTGTCAATTTTTTCAAATTTTTTTATTTTTTTATAAACAATTTTGGTATTTTATAATTTTCCTGCATTCTTTGGATTTTTGGGTTCATGGTCATCTAAGGTCACGAGTACAGGGTCAAGGTCATGGGTCAAGGTCAAAAGTCACCTGGATCCAACATAGTGATCGGGTGACGTCACAAAATGGTGGCCGGCCGGCGCCGGACTCCCAGCCCCTTATGCCCGAATCAGCATGATCATTCTACTTACATAAATTGACAAACTTATTTTTTAAACAAAAATTTATAAAGAAGACCTTTCAATTCATACTTGGCCTAACATTCGAGTTTGTTCTGAGAAGAGTTTTCTCGTAATATATACAACAGTCTGCAGTCTCTTCGGTACAGTCACGGCAGTCAACTATGTTACACAGCAGGAGGAAGAGACACCTAGAATGAGCTTTAATAGAATTGAGTTTCTCCAGAACGACCGCAGTAGAGTCCATATGACACCAGGAAATGCTGGGAAATTCTTAGTTAGTTGTAGAAATAAACCCGTAGTTAGGGCACTCTCAGCAATGTTTAGAGCACAACATGAGAGGACAAACCATTTCTGACTACAATTTTTTGACAGAAATCATCTAAAATATAAACAGAAACGGTCAGCTATAAATACTGGATTTACTGAGTTGCAGGTCACCACCGCTGCTTCTCTGCATTTAAAAAAAAAAAATTGGTTGTCTGTAAAGTCGGTTTACTGACGATAGTTGAACGTGACAACGTCTTAACTGGTACCCAGTTTGTAGACAAAGTATTTGGCTTGCTTTGCACGTGAGGTCGACATTTAACTTTGGCTGTGGTTCCTGTTGTTTCTTCTGAAACTTCAAGCCTTACATCGTAACGTTACCGAGCGTTACACTTTTTCATAAGTGACCCCCAGCCGCAACCTAATTTAAGACGTTGTCACGTCAAAAATCTAAAATTTCGGTGTGTTTGCATTGACGAGAAATAAATTTTGTGTCATATTGTCATAAAAATATACGGTAGCCAATAGTAGGAGAGGAGAGAGTAGTCAAATATTAGCTTTAGTCACTGAGTCGCTTGGTAACGCACAGTAACGGCGAGGTTGGTACATACTATAGGATAAGTCTCAAGCTTGTAAATAATACATTAGAGCAGTACTAGGAAGCACGGTAGAGCAGAAAATTGGGTAAGAAAGTGACGAACAAGGAAACATAGAGAAACTTACACATAAAAGATGTTGAGAAAGGGGCTTGGTAAGAATAAAAACTGTCTTGTGGCAGAAATGTGTTCGTGGACAACTCTTGGCCTGTTAGAAGTAGTGTACAGTTTTGCACGTCTCAACAACGTATGCATTATATATGCAACAAATTATATCAACAATGGAAACAGTCTACAAGTCTCAGAATTTTAAACATAAAAATAGTTTAAGAATTATTAGATTACCATTAGAAAGTTTTCTAGTTCGGAGGGTCCTTTAAGGAGGTGCTTGGTGAGATATTCAAAATGTGCCGTACTGTGAGTATATAGAAGTTCTATACATGGCCAGTTTCTTTGAATTCTTAATAGTCATCAAAAATAAATGCAACCAGGCTAAAATCAATCACACTTGTCATCATAGGTAAATCAAAACAATTTATTAGAGACACCCAGTTAATGTGGATTTAGATCGAAACACAACCCTGCAAGTAATGGAATTTCAAAAACGCGTATGTTAGTTTATCGTGGTGGTTTTCTAAAGCACGCATTCAACCCTAAATTTTGTATTGTGGCTATATAAACTCAGCTATCCATTTTAAAATAGTTAGAAACTTAAAACTTTGAACTCAAGGCAACAAACTTGGAAAGCTCTCCTACTTTGTTAATTTGTAAATATTAAATAACTTCCTTGAACCTATTCCAAGTACAAATATTAAAACTATAATAGAGCATGCAGAGAGGAGCCAAATTATTTTTTGAGTGTTAAAANAGACACCCAGTTAATGTGGATTTAGATCGAAACACAACCCTGCAAGTAATGGAATTTCAAAAACGCGTATGTTAGCTTATCGTGATGGTTTTCTAAAGCACGCATTCAACCCTAAATTTTGTATTGTGGCTATATAAACTCAGCTATCCATTTTAAAATAGTTAGAAACTTAAAACTTTGAACTGAAGGCAACAAACTTGGAAAGCTCTCCTACTTTGTTAATTTGTAAATATTAAATAACTTCCTTGGACCTATTCCAAGTACAAATATTAAAACTATAATAGAGCATGCAGAGAGGAGCCAAATTATTTTTTGAGTGTTAAAANACCTATTCCAAGTACAAATATTAAAACTATAATAGAGCATGCAGAGAGGAGCCAAATTATTTTTTGAGTGTTAAAAGATGTAAGCACACCAAGAAAACTCACGTTCACTTTAAAAATTTCAAACGCTAGAGATAGGAACTCAACCAATATATACAGGCACAGAAAACAGGTGAAACACTAGAGCACAGTGCGGCACGAGCTGTCGTCCCAGTACAGGCATTTTATGGGCAATCGGATTGGCACAGGGGTACTTCTCTCCTAGTTAGCTCGGCAGTTTGGCCAATTGGAAACTATTTCTTCTCCATTATCTCATTAGTTCGGTTTTGGCAGCATTTGAGGAGGGGCATTCTTTGTATCAATCGTCCCTGTTCGTGTTTGTAGGGATGTTTTAACATTTCAGTTGCTTATCAGGTGTTTATTTTCTGGTTGCTCGATATATTGCCTATCGGTATTAAATTTATCAAATTCAGTGCTCTGGGCACTTCCGATGAAGTTTTGTGCTATGACTGTTAATAGATTTTTGTGCTTGAAGTAACTAACATGTTCTTTAATTCTTGTAGTGATTCTCCTGCTATTTGTTTTATGTATGCTCTGTATTACCTGAACAGAGAATTATGTGAACATCCACTAGGTTTTTTGCTAGTTTATTATTATTCACTTAAAACCCACTATAAAGTGTATAAATGTTCATTATTGTCCTCTTAAAGTACATACTTGTTTGTACAAAGTTTTAGATAAGTAAGTAAAACTATATTTTTTGTATCAACTAAAAACATTGGCTTACCCAGACATTAAGAATAAAGAACTTCCATCCCTGTAATACTGATTGTATCTGTTAGTGTATTTTTTTTGTTAATTGACCTCTTTGAAAATTGCATTTTGGCACAGAGCTTTTATTTTTTTCTTTATTTTTATACGAGTGATGAATTTTCCAAAATTTGTATAAAAGACAAATTACTGCATTTAGCAGTATACCAAAGCATACCCCTGAAAAAAAATACTTTAGATACGTTAGTAAAACTTGTTTCACAAACTGCATATACATAAAGATAAAATGTTATGCAAAATTCAAATTGTTAAAAAATAATTACACATTTTTTTAATCAACTGAACGTAATTTATAACTTAAAGAAACGTATAAAAAGTTCATAGTTTTCGTGCTGTGAACTAAGGTAGTATTGGTAGAGCTACAGCATTTTTTTTTTAATTTGGANATAAAAAGTTTATAGTTTTCGTGCTGTGAACTAAGGTAGTATTGGTAGAGCTACAGCATTTTTTTTTTAATTTGGACGAGGTAGTTTATATATTTGAGAAAATATAGCTGTATTTAGCATAATTTTTCTTCTTGTATAAAATCTGTTTTGAACNGAGGTAGTTTATATATTTGAGAAAATATAGCTGTATTTAGCATAATTTTTCTTCTTGTATAAAATCTGTTTTGAACCAGATCATCATGAGTATACCTTTTTTTGTTTTTACTTTTTATAAAAATTGTAAAAAAAAGTGTGTAAAATTTTTTTTAGAGTTTCAGTTTTGCATAACATTTCATATTTATGTATTTCCATTTTATGAAACAAATTTTAGTAATATATGTCAAGTATTTTTTTTTTTTTTTAGCTCACCGCTGTATAATGCAAAATTGAGTAATTTGCCTACTATGCAAATTTTTGGGAAATTCGTTACCCGTAAACAAATAAAGATAATAATAAAAACTCTGCTTCATAACGCAACTTTCAAAGAGGTCAATTACCAAAAAAGTACACGAACAGATACAATCAATATTACGGAGACGGAAGTTCTTTATTCTAAATGTATGGGTGGCCTTATACTTTTGATTGCTACTGTATACTATTCAATAACACTGCATTATACTATTACAGTAAGCATGGTTTTAGATTAAGTAATTGCGAGTTTTTAAAAAATGGAAAAATTAGAAATAACTTTACATATTTTGTATTTTTAATTTGAGAAATGGGATAAACTAAAAACAGGCTGTATGAACGAATATGAGGACTTACAAGTCAAAAGTAGCCTTTCTGATGAAACACAGGTAACATCCTCTTTATTACTTTGACGAAATCTTTGTTGGCAGCTCTGCCACTTGATGCAGACTGATCGCCCCCATTTAAAAGCGCATTCATATCAGCCGCGTTCTGAGAATCTGCCATGAAAAGTGGGAGAATATATAGTGATATAATGAACCCGTAAACTCCCTTTCTCTCATACTCCTCCATTAGCTCTTGGAATGTAATGGCCTTCTTCGCTTGCCCTAGAAGTTGAAGTGTTGAACACAGCTCACTGTGGTATTCTCTGAGAATGTCCTCCGTATGATCAACTCGCACCTCGTCTCTGGGACTGGTGTAGATGAAATACTGCAGATCTATGGCACAGGAAGAGTAGCAAGCCTGCTGGAAGTCTACCATCCTGGCGTCTTCCACGTGGCCGGTGACATCGTCGTACTTAAATAACATATTGTTCATCCATAAATCACCATGTATCAAGACGTTCAGTCGGTTTTGTTCAGGTGAAAGCTGCTGTCTTAATCGTTCGCAGACTGTGTCGGCCACGCGCAGTAACTTGTTAGCCATTGTCTCGCCCCCTTCTGGCCACAAGCGTGCAAGGTTGGCAATTGAAACTATGCTCGATCTTGAGAGACTCTGCACAAAATCGGATGCCGCTTCTTCTGAAAAGAAATTTTCTTTAAAGGATTTTACAAGCTGCGGGTCACAGTCATGCAGGGCGACAGATGTTGCGTGGTACCTACCTAATACCTTCATAACAAGTAAGCAGTGGTCAAGGTCCAAACCTCGTTGTCTTGTTGCCATTCTAAAACCTTCAGCCGTTAGGTCATTAAAAATCAAGAAATATGGATATTTATTCTGGGAGTAAATATGTCTAGCTGCAAATGGTCTAAACCTTCCTGGAGCGGATCCCTCTAAAATGGCTTGATATTTGGGCAAAACTTTACTAAATATCTTTATCTCGTTTGGAAATGAAGATGACTCGCTGAGCAGTTTCTGCATTTCGTTTCCTGGAGGAAGCTTCTTCACCATTAAAAACATATTGCTTACTTTGTTATCGGCACGCAGTAGTTTAATTGTAATCCGATGCATCTCGCTGAGGTAGTAATCGCCGTTACAGTTTAAGACTTTCACTTGGTAGTCGGTGATCGACAGCGATGGATCTTGTTCCACATCTCGAAGCACGTTCTGGGTCCATATTCTGTCTGTCCAGGGTGTTGAGGTTTCACTTGCCGTTGAAGACGTCATCGTAAAGTTGTCGAGGTCTGTGCACAAAAATAACATCACTTTTACACACACGTATGTTAAGAACAGGCCATTAAAAATTAGAACATTTAACATATATATATATATATATGCTTGAAGGAGGATTTTTTCATAGTCAAGCTATGCTAGCGAATTGTTTTGCTGAGGTATTCTGTACCATTTCCCTCACAACTTCATAGACCCTGATGTGCATACTTTTTTTTTTAATTGTCTACTGATGTTATCCTCAAATATAAGTGTGTGAATTATAGTAGAACGTTACATAAACCCTAGTATGCGTACTACTGATATGCAGAAATACTCTTTAATTTTCCCTCCTACCATGGGCAAAGTAGAAAGAATAACGGATTGCACTTATCGTTTAATTGCCTCCTATGCTGATACCAAGCAGTGAGGCAGTTCATCTCTCTCTCTCTCTCTCTCTTTCTTCTCCTAGAATGTACCCATGCCTACACAGCATTTACGCGCATAGAACCTGCTACAAAATATGCCTTCTAAAATTATTATTTTAAAAAATCCGGTGTTGCCGATGCAGGACAGACAGACACATTTCCTTGTTAGTTAAGAAACTTTGCTTCTGTTGTGACAATACAAACATTTGAGCAGAATGCATATATATTATGCTACATATTTTAACTCATCAAGGAAATTGTTTATTAAAAAGGTTTATTAAAGGGAATATTTTAATTTTCATACCAGTCATTGTGCTTTTAAATTTATTGAAAAAGTGTTTTAACATTTTTTGTATTTTTATATAATATTCTATTTTATTTCTATATTTTTCATCACTACTTTTTCGATTCATATCTAAAGTAATAATAAATCATAATATTTATCCCGACACTTGGAACAAATTTCGTTAAATGTATTATAATCCATATCTCAACCAACGAATAAAATATAGACATATTTTAAATTTGTATATTCTTGTCCAAAAATATAAAAAAACACTCTCTCATTCAATTTTTTTAGGAACTTTAAAATAAGTTTGAGCTAATTAAATCATATATATATTTTTATTTCTTCCTCTAGTAAAACATTCTCGAATTATATTTTGGTTTCAAATAAAACTAAAGAATTATATTCAAATTCATCTAAAAAAATATATTTATTCTAAATAATTTTTAAAATATACCATTATTCTTGTATTTTTTAACTGATTGCAGTGTTTAAGAAACAAATAATTTAACGAATATAATAAATTTTCATCGTGAATATGACATTAAATGTGATGATCGATTATCAGATATTTTGGAATATGAAATAAATCAAATTTGATATAGTTAAGTTTTATGAATTACGAATCCTCTTACAATCATCACTGGTTCAAAAGTACCTAATTTTANCAAATTTGATATAGTTAAGTTTTATGAATTACGAATCCTCTTACAATCATCACTGGTTCAAAAGTACCTAATTTTATTTTTTTTAACAATAAATATTTAATATAATTTTGCCTATGAAATGGTTACAAAATATGATGAAATGAGTCATTTAGAAAGTAATATTGACGCATTCTGCATCCCTATATTTTATGCGTCAGAACACACGCTCTGGCGAAGCTCGCAGGCGGACGACCGCAATAAGGATTAAGGGTTTTGTGGACGTGCCGGAAGAGTGACGCCAGGAGCCTCGCAG
This sequence comes from Clitarchus hookeri, assembly GCA_002778355.1. Lineage (NCBI taxonomy): Eukaryota > Metazoa > Arthropoda > Insecta > Phasmatodea > Phasmatidae > Clitarchus > Clitarchus hookeri. The sequence continues at coordinate 165,536 of NQII01004439.1, forward strand.
CTGCAAAGGCGTGCTACCAAAGGTTTCTGCACGTGCAACTGTTCCTGCACGTGCAGACGACATCCGGAGACAANAGGCGTGCTACCAAAGGTTTCTGCACGTGCAACTGTTCCTGCACGTGCAGACGACATCCGGAGACAACGGAAGGCACCAGGGCGCGGACACAGCTGCATTTTGCAGTTGCCCAAGGGACACCGAGATCCCACCACCAGCGGCGTCTGTCCCGGGCTTGTACTGCAATAAACCATGAGAGCTTTTAGTGGGGGTGCGCGCAGAATGGGACAATAAACTTCCAGGCCAGAATCAAGGGACGACGCCAGGCCGGCTGCGGACCACACGAGCAGCGGCCACGTGTTTTATGACCCAGGGGGACGACAAGCACCCCGGACCATGTGCAGAGACGGGGGAAGTTGAATATGGTGATGGACAAACACCACTACAAAACCACACGAAGGGGGGAGCAACGAGGCAGTCAGTTGAGAGACGTCGAATCAGTCAGTCGGGGGACCTGAAGCGAGGCGTCCGGGTCGGAGCCGGACGAAGCCAGTGCGATGAACGAGTCAGTCAATCAGTCAGTCGCGGATCGAGCAGTCAGTCAGTCAGTCGGAGTCAGTCGAGGATCGAGAATGCATCACGACGTCGACCTCAGTCGGAGGCCGTCAAGCGGGACGTGCGGCGGGAAGAATCCGAGAAAAGTCAGTCAGACTTCGTCAAACGCAGAGTACTACGTGGACCCGAGAATGAGGAACTTCGAGGCCAGGCGTCGGGACGCCCCACCAAGCACCGGAGCAGTTCCAAGCCGCCAGCCGAGGGAAGACAACGCCGCAGTGTCAGATAAGTAGTTCTACACCAGGTGTGAAGAATCCTGCCCCCCCCCCCCACGACGCCAATCGCGGCGTCAAACCAAGTATCACGTAATCTACGTATAGAAAAAGGGGAGGGGAGTTTGTCTCGTGAGTTCATGTACCAGTTAACCTGTTCAAGCAACAATAAAACTCGATTATATGAACTCACAAATAAAGTGTAATTTATTAGTAAATTGGACCTAGAGACAGCAGTGTTGACGCATTCCTACGCCCTATCACTGAGGGTTAGCATCAAGTGCTGGCGCCTCACGCCGCAGAGCAGAATCAATACCTTCTTCCAAACTTCAGCATTTGGCAGGTATCAATATCATAGTTAGCTTTGAACTATACACAATGTATGACTTTAAGGATTTTGTTGTTCATGAACCTGCTTATCCATTATTTTATAAAATTGATAATGAATGTCTTAATTATATTGCTTTTGAACTTAGAAGTGGCAATCACAATCAGATTTTATTTGAATATTTAATAATTATTTTAGAAATGAAAAATATTTAGTTCTATAGGTATATTAACGTTTTTCAATTCAAATTTTATACAAATATTTATATTATAGCATGTTATTTTTCAATGAAAATAATTATTTTATAACTTTTATAATTTGGAGTTATTTTATTTGTTTCAACTGAAAGACCTCACCTTTATAAGATCTTATTAAAATAATTTTCCCTAATATTTATGTTTTTTCAAAAAGACATTTTTTTAACATTCAAATGTTTTCTCTTTTTAACAAAAAAAATTTAATGCATTCGGATTTTTTAATTTCCTTATTATTTAGTTATATGATTAATGTATGATAAAAATTATACAATACTTAATTAAAAATGTCTAATATTGATAATTTAATATAAATTGGTTTATAAAATTTAATTTTCATTTTATTTATGGGAGTAGCTACTATTTTTTCTAAAAAATAGTAGTTTTATTAAAATTAGGTTTACCAATTAATTTCCCAGTATTTTAAGACTACTTTATTAAATTATAATCTAATCACTTTATTATATTTTCCATTTTTTTCCATAAACATTATTATTTATTAATTTATAAAACATTTTTAAAAATCGTTTACTCTTTTTGTTTTCATTTGTGTATTAAGATGCATATAATTTTGAGGTCAATTGCATTCAATAGCATATTTACCACACAAGAAAATCGTACAGAAGAGGGTCTTCACACCTAATGCTCTGGTTCGTCGCTATCTACGAACGTACATATCTTGCAATAATGATACGACATACAGTGTATACAGACTTACTGATAAATTGTTCCTAGGTGCCGATGAAATAGAGTTTCTACCAGGTGGGATCATCCAAGTAGGCGATTACAAGACATGCAGAACCCCCGGGCTATATGAACTTCTATTTCGCAAGTAGTCCAGGGAATTTACAGAATCTGACTTGCTGGAATACGAGACATTGCTAGAACTCACACATGCACTTTACGAAGATAATGACCCCGATACAGGTGTTTATAAGGACAAAGATCATGAAAAAATCGACATTATCCCAGACTTATTGAGTGGTCTAACACTGAAATGTGGCGAGTGTTTAAAGAAGTAGACATCGACAAGAACACCAACTACGTATTCTGGGACGACCTAACGAGCTGGTCGATAGGCAGCAGCTACTTTTCGCTTCGCAGAGGGTTGGAAATTACTTCCACACTAACGAGATAATTTCAACCATCGAAGAAATGAAGGAGGTAGGCTACATAGAATAAATCGATTGGGAATCGCCAACGAACTGCACGCATCTGCGATATGCAACTATCGTCGCTGCAAGGTCATGATATGTGCTTTCTGAAGCATCTAAAACGGAAATACGCTTAAACTTAGTTGAAATATAGACTGTTATTAATATTTAAACAACATTTATATGAGTTAATTACAGCAAAGCATTTTATGGTGGGGTCGCGGTGGCAGAGCGGTTAGACTGCTCGCCTCCCACCAAGGCGACACTGGTACAATCCCCGACCGGGTCACTCCCGGATTTTTGCAAATGGGAAACGTGCCGGATGATACCGCTGGTAAGCAGGTTATCTCGGGTATCTCCCGCTTCCCCCGCCCTTGCACTCCGGTACTGTTCCATTCTCACCTCTATTCACCCCCATCGGCTCTCAAGAACTGCCCAACTCAACTCAACTAATTTTATAGCGTTACAGAATATTTGTTCTCTTCTTTCATACGCAACATAAATCGTACATTTCTGACAATTTAGTAGTGTGTGGAATAATTGTTAATGAATTCTGTAAGTGGAACAGTCGGGCGCAGTGCTCCATGGGAGGCCACCCTTCTTCCACCACTGCTTACCAGGTTATGTATTCTGCAGACAGTCGAGTCCCAGTCCGCTTCCAACGGTCACATGCAGCCAACTGCTCCTGATGCGGACTTTACGTTGCCCTACCGCCTCCATTTCAAGGTCAAGTGCTGCGGTGGTACACGGCCTTCCGTGACCAGCTCGCGTCATTTAAGTGGTGCAATTGTGTCCATTCCATAACTGCTTCCAGTTGCGTAACATGGCCCTAAATTGTTAACAACTCTGACAAACATAGCAAACATATAGGACGATATTTTTTGTATATTTCTTATTATTTTTATTTCAGAAATTGAGCTGTTATATGGATTACTTTATTTTTTATTTAGTTGCTATTATAATAAATATTTCAAATTAAGCGTTTAAATTTACAGCTTATTTCAATTACTTTTAACAAAAACAAAAAATCTTACACTATAAAAAAAACTGTGGTAAAATTCCTTGAGTGTTAGGGCAGGTTACCCTTCATAAGGAAAGGAAAACTACATTATAAATGTGAATTTTCACGAAAATTGAGACATTATTCTCTACCTAAAAAAAGGGGGGGGTATGACAAAAGTGTGTGAAAATTCCGTGACAGGTAAGGAGTAGTTCCAAATGTTAAATTGAAAACCTTAGTGACAGAAATAAATGGGGAAATAACAAATATCTATTAGGTAGAGAAACTGTATAAATCCTTCGGGAATAGAATTCGAATTTGCAATTCTTAAATCCGCACGTCTTGACGAGTGTTAGGCGCGAACTTTGCTTTGCACTCGGAAGCGAGTGCGCTATCCATTCCACCACACCGATTTAATAAGTTCGGGTTTTGATTGTAAATTTAAAATATATTCATAACAGCAGTCTGTAGTGTGTGAGTTACATTAAGCATTTTGAATAAAATACGAACAAGAAGAAGTATTCCTTCGTGTAATCTGGAGTGATTATACCTTAAAATTTAAGGTATAACGTAAGGTATAATAAAACATTTTTCCTCAAACATTTCTAGTAATTTAAGGCTTAAATGACTAGAAATGTTTGAGGAAAAATGTTTTATTATTAGCTTAAACTTTCAGATATAAAACGACTAAATTTTTAATCCGTCATTGTAAAAGAAAAATGACATAATAACTGGATTCTGAAGAATTTATTTAACTGCCAGAAATTTCTCAAGCTCGTTATAATTAATGTTTTGGTTTAACAGAATACCTAGTTATTTATGTGCTCTACAACGAAAATTTTACGTGGAATATTTTGCTGCTTTTATTTGTGCGTTCCATGACTCTTGGCTATTCCGTATACAAAATATGTGAAAAAATTTTCTTTAATTGTGATTTTAACACCTGAACCAAAAATTCAATTTTTTGATGGGTAATGTATGGCATTAAACGTTTGCATGTGTAACCTATCGAGGTTATATATATATGTGTGTGTGTGTGTGTGTGTCTTATGAAGTTGTATATTTCGTTACGGGACGGGATATCAAGTTGTAATTATTTTTTTAATTGTATATGCTTTAAACTCTTACTCATTAAAATTAATTCATTTTNGTGTGTGTGTGTGTGTGTGTGTGTGTCTTATGAAGTTGTATATTTCGTTACAGGACGGGATATCAAGTTGTAATTATTTTTTTAATTGTATATGCTTTAAACTCTTACTCATTAAAATTAATTCATTTTGCTTGATTGTATGTCTGCATTTACGAACATAAATCCTATAAAATTTTCAACATGGCAACTTGCGATTCGTTTCAGACTACCCATTGAGCTATTGAGACGATGTCACGATAAAAGTAGAAAGTTTTACCAGGTCGTACTATAATTATGTATATACGCGATACACCACTGTAATTTAAATGAATTTTACTCCAAAGTGCAGTAATCTACCTTGCATGTAAACATTATATTTCCCATACAATATCCGCAAATATTTCCTTGCAGTTGTCAGGTGAATTTCTCAGTGTACTATTTGTTATTGCAATAAATCATGCACACATTTGTAGATCTGAAAATGCAATGTATTTTCACTGGCCAGAGAGTGTTACTAAGAGGTTTGGCTTACATATTAATCTAACAAAAAATAAATTTTATTAAAATTCAATAACGGAACGCGCTCACATGAGCTTCCAGGAAAACTAACCCAGTATCCGGTCTCAACCTCGCATATTTCCTGCGTTACTCTGAGTTGAAGTCAGTTTTCTGCTTTACACTGAATTGAATAATAATGGAGCACTGTGAAGTATGGCTACTGAAGCTAAATAATTCAATTNAGTTTTCTGCTTTACACTGAATTGAATAATAATGGAGCACTGTGAAGTATGGCTACTGAAGCTAAATAATTCAATTTCTTTCAAATCAAAGTTTTACTTTTCAAGCTTGTTATTAGAATAAAATTTCAACTTTTTGGGGAGATTTTTTAATTCGGATTATTTTAACTAGGATTAATATCTGAAGTAATCAATTGTAAGTATGACTATACGAGGAATTTTGCAAGCAAATAAAACGTACAATTGAAGCATGTTACTCCCTCGCGAGTTCATTATTCGTGACGTTAAAAAATCTAATAGATGTTTGAACATTGCCATCTTGTGTGGCATGTTCTTCCACGCTTCGCCCATAGGAGACCACTTCAAGAAATGAAGAGGGACGTCTTCATATGTGGCGAATATCCCGCAGCATGGCATTGGCCACGACAAGCTTCAGTTTTACGTCAACTATAAATTCCCTGACTTACTCTTTGCTAATCAATTTTCGTGCATGTAAGCTGGAATGTAACTGCACCAAAGGTAGTATTAACCTTTAAAAATAATATCAATTTGTTTGAATGTCGGTGCCCTAATTATTTTATTTCTTCTAAAAAAAATGCCTGTATTATTTCTTAAAAGTTTTACTGCCTAATATTTAGTGAACATTTAAAATGGCCACTTTAATGACATTCGGCCTTATTTAACGTATCACTCAATTTAAAGTATTTTTTTATTANGAACATTTAAAATGGCCACTTTAATGACATTCGGCCTTATTTAACGTATCACTCAATTTAAAGTATTTTTTTATTATTTTACTTTAATAAAGATGGTTGCCTTACTTTTGGATAAACAAAAACCAGATAATATGAATAATTTATTGTATACCTACTTCTTTTCTTTGTTCATCAAGAAATGTATAATACACTCATTACATTTCATGCAAAACTTATTTTTCCTTTGCGATGGCTCCGTTGTCTTATACTTGTAGTTGAATAAAAATAATGTTTCAATTCGTCATTTTGTGTTCCAACTCAATCGGTATGGAGGTAAAAGTCACACAAAAATTATCATGTATGCAAAGATTCGTTGTTCTTATACACATTGCTGGCTACTTCTAGTATTTTATATCGTCAGTAACTTGAGTCAGTGTCCTTTGTAGCTACATAACATACAATAATTTTTACACGCTATATTTTCCTTTCCACGTTGATCGTAAAGCTTAAAACTCTAAATAATTAGGTTTTCTATAATATCACACACTACCAGCCCAAATCCTACCAATAATATAAATGCGAAAGTCTGTGTGTGTGTGTGTGTGTGTGTGTGTGTGTGTGTGTGTGTGTGTGTGTGTGTGTG
>NQII01004439.1:172359-208333 GCA_002778355.1 Clitarchus hookeri
TAACGGCTTAACGGATTTTGATGCAATTTGATATGTAGGTACTTTAGGTCCTGGAATAGGACATAATATACTTTTTATCCCGGAAAATTGTACGGGTCCTGTGGAATAACAACAAAACGTAATTCTGCAACGGATGGGAACGTGGCCGAAATATTTTTTTTTTCCTCTGGTGTCAGAGTTTATCAGACCACCCAAGGACCTCTGAAATGACTTAACAACTGCTATCAATCGATAACAACTGGGACCGAATATTTAACGTGCCCTCCGAAGCCCGGAAGCGTTCAGATGTTATGCCACTAAACGGTCACCCATCCAAGTGTGGGCCACGGGGAACGTTGCTTAACTTTGGTGATCGATTAACATCCCTCAGCCAAGCGAAAAAAGTAGTACCTAGGTACACTTATTTCTAAAGCTACAACTTGATGAAACTCACGTTTTGATTTTCATACATCGACGCTAGAAAGCGGAAAAGTGGTAACTATACGATAGTTGCACAGATACACTTAAAAAACAATACCATACTTCTTGGCTATCGGGTAAAAAATTGTTCCTTCCTTTTGGGTTGCCGTAATCTGTTAAAATCTTAGTCCAACATAGTATAATTTTATAATACTGTTTTCACATAAATGAATTGTCTTTTCCCAATTTATTTATTAGTGTATCACTGTAAAACTCAATCGTACCCGGGTGAAGCCGGGCCGGTTCGCTATTGCCTCATAAACGTCATAATTGGATACATTAACGTGAATATTAACGCAAAATGAGCCAATTAGAAGTAATATAAAGAAAATTTTATTGTTATTAGACTGCCCAACTCATTGCTCGATTTATAATCACTACAGCCTACGACTTTCTATTGGCGACTAATATTTTTCTAAACAGAATAGTACAGGACGACAAAAAATGTTATAGGCTATATTCAATGCAGGCATATTTATTCTCACTAGTGTACATATATATTAAAGTTAAGTTCATTTGTAATATAAATTTTCAGGAAAAGAGATAATATAAAAAAATTTGGAATCCCAACTTGGCGACTTGATCGAAGAAGTGAGTGAGTGAAGATATTTGGGCGGCTCTTAACAGCAATGTCTTGAAAGCCGATGAGGGTGATTCAGGTGAGTATGGAGCAGCACCGGAATGAAGAGGTGGGGGAAACGGGAGATCTCCGAAATAACCCGCCAACCAGCGGCATCGTCCGGCACGATTCCTACTTGCAAAAATCCGGGAGTGAATCGGCTGACTTGATTGAAATTTTCTTATCACCCGAAAGGAAAATGGCTAGGTATTAATTATGTCAGTTTTTTAACGGTATGTAGTCATTCACTTCGATCACACAAATGTAATATATGCAACAAAAGTATGTAAATGAAGTCGCGAAACCCACGTTTTTCGCAAATTGTTAATTGTGGCAACGAAACAAACAATGGTACTCCAAAAATCACAGAGGTATTCTGCAGCTATATGATTATTTTGACGTGACGTCTTTATGGGAGTCCTTAAATGAACTTGAACCAAGTTTCGTGCACATACCGTATCTACTGAAGCCTTTAAATATTTTAAGTGTTGGTTTTTTTCCTGCGTACTAGGAGGTTTCAACAACACCAAACAAAATGGCGCTTAGCCAACAGGCACATGAATGTTTTCCATGAAGTTACGTTAAGTTTACAGTACTGTCAGTTGCAAAGTGTGAATGCGTTTCAGGAGAAACATTACTTGGCGATGACTGTACAAAGCTTTAGGTAGTCCGTCAGACCCATCGTATAGAATAGGAAAGAAAGTATGCGGAAATTAAATGGCATGCGGTTCCTTTTATGTGGGCTTACTTTTTCGCTGATTGGCTCTGCGAATCGCTTGAACAGGCTTTGTGTCTGACTGGCTAATGCTTGCTGATAAATATTCCCCATAGTATGGGCTTCCGGCTGACAAGTAAGTTACCAGGCGCTGATTCGCGAACGACGTCCCGACATGTTGGTGNCCCCATAGTATGGGCTTCCGGCTGACAAGTAAGTTACCAGGCGCTGATTCGCGAACGACGTCCCGACATGTTGGTGGCCAGAGACGCCATTTTGCTGGCTTGTGCGTCTGGAGTTCGTGGTATAAGCAGCTGTTTCACTTCTGTATTCTTAAATCTGCTGTGCTTATAGGCAGTGCGCTTCGATTCGTTCTACTACTGGTAGTGTGCAAGAAACGAGGAAAGAATTCTCAAGTATTATGACCTTGGACACACNTAGGACATAATATACTTTTTATCCCGGAAAATTGTACGGGTCCTGTGGAATAACAACAAAACGTAATTCTGCAACTAATGGGAACGTGGCCGAAATATTTTTTTTCCTCTGGTGTCAAAGTTTATCAGACCACCCAAGGACCTCTGAAATGACTTAACCACTGCTATCAATCTATAACAACTGGGACCGAATATTTAACGTGCCCTCCGAAGCCCGGAAGCGTTCAGATGTTATGCCACTAAACGGTCANGAATATTTAACGTGCCCTCCGAAGCCCGGAAGCGTTCAGATGTTATGCCACTAAACGGTCACCCATCCAAATGTGGGCCACTGGGAACGTTGCTTAACTTTGGTGATCGATTAAGATCCCTCAGCCAAGCGCAAAAAGTAGTACCTCGGTACACTTATTTCTAAAGCTACAACTTGATGAAACTCACGTTTTGATTTTCATACATCGACGCTAGAAAGTGGAAATGTGGTAACTATGCGATAGTTGAACAGATACACTTAAAAAACAATACCATACTTCTTGGCTATCGGGTAAAAAATTGTTCCTTCCTTTTGGGTTTCCGTAATCTGTTAAAAACTTAGTCCAACATAGTATAATTTTATAATACTGTTTTCACATAAATGAATTGTCTTTTCCCAATTTATTTATTAGTGTATCACTGTAAAACTCAATTGTACCCGGGTGAAGCCGGGCCGGTTCGCTAGTGCCTCATAAACGTCATAATTGGATACATTAACGTGAATATTAACGCAAAATGAGCCAATTAGAAGTAATGTAAAGAAGATTTTGTTATTATTGGACTGCCCAAATTATTGCTCGATTTATAATCACTACAGCCTACGACTTTCTATTGGCGACTAATATTTTTCTAAACAGAATAGTACAGGACGACAAAAAATGTTATAGGCTATATTCAATGCAGGCATATTTATTCTCACTAGTGTACATATATATTAAAGTTAAGTTCATTTGTAATATAAATTTTCAGGAAAAGAGATAATATAAAAAAATTTGGAATCCCAACTTGGCGACTTGATCGAAGAAGTGAGTGAGTGAAGATATTTGGGCGGCTCTTAACAGCAAGGTCTTGAAAGCCGATGAGGGTGATTCAGGTGAGTATGGAGCAGCGCCGGAATGAAGAGGTGGGGGAAACGGGAGATCTCCGAAATAACCCGCCGACCAGCGGCATCTTCCGGCACGATTCCTACTTGCAAAAATCCGGGAGTGAACCAGCTGACTTGATTGAAATTTTCTTATCACCCGAAAGGAAAATGGCTAGGTATTAATTATGTCAGTTTCTTAACGGTATGTAGTCATTCACTTCGATCACACAAATGTAATATATGCAACAGAAGTATGTAAATGAAGTCGCGAAACCCACGTTTTTCGCAAATTGTTAATTGTGGCAACGAAACAAACAATGGTACTCCAAAAATCACACAGGCATTCTGCAGCTATATGAGTATTTTGACGTGACGTCTTTATGGGAGTCCTTAAATGAACTTGAACCAAGTTTCGTGCACATGCCGTATCTACTGAAGCCTTTAAATATTTTAAGTGTTGGTTTTTTTCCTGCGTACTAGGAGGTTTCAACAACACCAAACAAAATGGCGCTTAGCACATGGCACATGAATGTTTTCCATGAAGTTACGTTAAGTTTACAGTACTGTCAGTTGCAAAGTGTGAATGCGTTTCAGGAGAAACATTACTTGGCGATGACTGTACAAAGCTTTAGGTAGTCCGTCAGACCCATCGTATAGAATAGGAAAGAAAGTATGCGGAAATTAAATGGCATGCGGTTCCTTTTATGTGGGCTTACTTTTTCGCTGATTGGCTCTGCGAATCGCTTGAACAGGCTTTGTGTCTGACTGGCTAATGCTTGCTGATAAATATTCCCCATAGTATGGGCTTCCGGCTGACAAGTAAGTTACCAGGCGCTGATTCGCGAACGACGTCCCGACATGTTGGTGGCCAGAGACGCCATTTTGCTGGCTTGTGCGTCTGGAGTTCGTGGTATAAGCAGCTGTTTCACTTCTGTATTCTTAAATCTGCTGTGCTTATAGGCAGTGTGCTTCGATTCGTTCTACTACTGGTAGTGTGCAAGAAACGAGGAAAGAATTCTCAAGTATTATGACCTTGGACACACGTACATTGGTTACTGCTGACAGGCACATAGAACCACAGGCGGAAAAATACCAAACACTCAAAGCGTATAGTTGAAATAATTTTTTTTTCCTTTGGAACATGTTCTATAGTGTACTTTAAATACCTTATACTAATGCTCTAAGTTCTTTTTAATGTGCTTCCCTCCCTTACTTTCAGTAATTAGGTAGATATGACAACGTAAAATACCTTAATAGCCCCTTGCTCAGTAAACTAGGCAAGAATGCCAAAGGCTAATTTCTTAGGTAATATACTGTTCATACCGATAGAAAATACACGTTTGAAAAATTGCAATGTTAAACATTGAAATCGCTGCACCCTCTTTCCTAACGTGAAACCTTATTAATCCATTGCAGGCTGACAGACTATAGTACGAATGAGTAGTGATTAGTCTCTCACGCATAGACGATACGTTGTTTATCATCCGCAAAGCACGCGGTCAGTTAGAGTAAAGAGCCTTCTCTCGCGGCTATTCAGGCTGCGATGTGACGAGGCATTCCATCATACAAATAGCGGACAGTGTCCTCAGGCACACACCACCATGCTTCCTGCAACTGCACATTTAGATCAGCTAGTGTTTGGCAGGTGGTTGACGGTGGTGCGAACGTCGCCTCAGCATATCCCACACGTGTTCAATAGGAGACAAATCCGGAGAACTGGCAGGCCAAGGAATGGTGTCCACATCTTGTAGAGCTTGTTGGGTGATGCGAGCTGTATGGGAACGAGCATTATCTCATTGCGGGATAGCGTTGGGTATGCTGCGCAAGAATGGCATAAAATGAGGCCACAGAACCTTATTAACATATCGTTGTGCTGTCTCCGTACCTTCAATAACCACGAGACGTGACCGGGAGTCATACTGATGGCACTACATATCATAACATCAGGTGTCCGGGAGGTATGGTGTTCACGAATCACTGCAGGATCGTTACGTTGCCCACTGCGGCGCCAAATCCTGCTGCGACCATCATCTGCATTAAGATTGAAGCGGGACTCGGAACGCAAAGCGTCGCCATTTCTCTGTCCAATTTCGGCGTTCCTGGCACCATTGACGGCGTGCCACATGACGCCGAGGGGTGAAGGCAAACGGCGCAGTGGATGCCGTGCCTGTAGGCCAGCCTCATTCAAGCGGTGACGAATGGTTCTTGTCTAAACCGGCAAATGCAGCACAGACCACACAGACTGCAGGATCTCTCTGGATGTGGTGTCACGTTCTGCTACTTCACGTAGGCAGATACTACGATCTTCTCTACCTGTAGTGCGTCTGCCAGGACCTGTACCTACTCTATGTGACGTACGACCTGTACGTATCTGCGCCTGCGCACATCGTGTCACAATGGTGACTGCACGGCCAAGATGGATGGGTATACAACGAGCCGACCATCCTGCTTCGTGCAGTCTGATCGTATGGTCTCGTTCAGATGGACCTGGGTTGTGATATTCGTGAGCGCGACGTCGTGGCATAATGATCTGCCTCTTATCACACAGACTTCTGCCTTTTCAGCCTTTTGTATGGACTTTTGAAGCACCGGGCACAGGCCACAAGGGCACCCTACACTCTAAAAATATTCATACAAATTTTCTGTACGGCAAAGGAAACCATTTCTTTGAGGCTGTTTTGTTAACACAACTTTGCTTTAATTAAAAGAGAAGTTTAGAAAAACAGGTTTGTTGTTAAATGTTTTCTTTGTACGTTTTTGTTTTGTGGAAATCTCACCTTCCTTTATAGCAAATAAATAGGCCTTTTTGAGCTGCCTTTGTTCATAGTAAGGAAAAATTTATTTGTACCTAAGGTTACAGTGGCAGTAAAAGATGTTCTGTCGTTCATTGTAGTTTTCAGTACGTAACTGTTGTCCCGACGCAAAAATTCATAAACCAATATATTCTGCAGTTACGAAACTGCAACTGAGCAAGTATAGTCCGCCTGTATACATGTATACATTTAATGTCATTCTGAAGTGCAGCGATTCTCCAAATCACTAACCTAAATTACCGTTGGTGGACGGGTTTCCTCGGGGTCTCCCGTTCCCCGCCGTTGCATTCCGGCGCTGCTCCATTCGCACCTCATTTCACCCTCATCGACTCTCAAGACCTCATTGTTAAGAGCCGCCCAAATCTCTCAACTCAAATAATTTCAATTCTTCCCAAGGGGTGACCTTATATTCTGGCCCATGTTACAAGCTGACATGACCAACCTATCAAAAGTCATTGAACATAGACGCGGTTGTATGGTGAAGGTCGTTATGCTAGTAACATTAGGGCTGCGGGTTCAAGTTTCGAGGCCATTTTTTTGTGAATAAAATTTTGAAAGGTTTGTAGCTTCTATTTTATTTACAAATTACGGTTGTTTTTCAAAGCACAAATTCAAAGAAAAATTATGTTTGAGACAAGCCTACTTTGCAGTGGTTCATATTTAATTTATTTTTTTTGCGGCAATAAATTACGTATTGCAGCAAAGAAAACGTTTTTACAGTGCATAACACGTGTTGCAGTGGCGTTTCTGCAACGTAACTTTAACTATTTGCATTGCGTCACTGGTACTGCATGTGGTATTGATTTTATTACAAATGGATGACACCATATGCGTGTAACGATTTCCAAGCCCAGCAGTGTATTCCTATCTAGAAGGAAATCGCCGAAAGTCAGAGCACATATTTTGCGACAGAACTTAATTCACTCATTCAACCAATACATCCATCCAAGAAGTTAGGGCAAGTATTTCACATAGCTATGACAAAGTCAATACAAATTCTAAGAGACAATACACGTGACAAGCAAACCACGTGTGCAAAATCCCTACTCTTATGAACTTGGCACAGGGTTTATAGGGTGATTTTAGTCAAATTTTATAAATTACGACCCTGTGCTGTTATCATCTAGAACGATACTGCATCACTTATTCAAATAACTTCGTGGGAAAAAATGATATAGTCTCGCCGAGAGAAATTTTGCATTTGAATTGAAGACAATGGAATGACGCAGTTTCCATGGTCGTATTTCACAGTATCTCTACACAGAGCCAAGTTCTCCATTATTGCTCAACTCAGTGTGAAGCACAAAACAGCCTTAGACTCCGTGTAATGCAGGAAACATCCGAAGCTGAAATCGCTTCACCTCGCCTTTGGGAAACAAAGTACTCAGTTCGTATCCCGGAAAACACTTCATGTTCATATACGCTGTCCCCCTCCCCCTTCTTCTCCAACGACAGGCAATTATTGCAGACTTTTTTGCCGAAAACAAATTGCCTCCTTTTGAAGAGAGGTTAATAAAAACAAATAGGTTTGCGGTTAGAGACAGATCCACGCCGTAAAAATAATCCTACTCTAGTAAAATGAGTCACATTCAGGGAGCAGTTCACGCCCAGATAGGTACCGTAAGTATTGTATTCTCCTTCTGAGTATTCAGCATGATTGTGTAGGTAAACTTACTATGTAGTAAGAATATGCAAGTATTTCTTTAATCCTCTTCAAACACGTTAAACTGGCGTTAGTGGTGGCTAAAGGACCGTAGTAGAGAATGTATCAGAAGAGATTTAAATTGTAAAACATGAATAATAATTTCGTCCAGGGTACGCAGAAAAAAAGTCCAATGCTGTGACAACAGTGTTAATGTTATTAAGACATTAATTCTTTATTATCTGTGAACCATCAGTAACTAATGTTGCTTTTAATGTAATATACGCTCAAGCTATTAATGTTAATGTAACATTAACAACTTTTGTAACAACATTACCTCCTTACTCTTTTGTCAACATTAAGTTGCGGCAAAACCAATTTTGTATTAAACTGATGTTAACACGTGTGTTAAAAATGATCTTGTATTTTATTTGCTTGAAAAAAAATATTCCGATGTAAAATAAATTAAGTACAATTATTGTCACAAAAATAAATATCACCAACGAAAAAAAATCACGGCTGTGATAGGTATCGAGCCCGCGCTTCGAGTACTTGATGTTCGCAAAGTTACGGAACCTGATTCGTACCAATTTCATTATCTTATCATGTCTGAGTGTTTTTTATTTTGTGGGTATAACATAATGCAGAACTGAAGTTCTCTTTCCTTACGTGGAAATACTTTATGCTCCATAACTATATGCATAATTGGCACATTTAAACTGCTTTTCAAGTTTTGAGAGCTGGTCTAAGCCACATTTAGATCTCATTCAATTCTTTCAAATTTAAATACAGTGGTTTTATTTTACGAGGTTATCACTGTTCACTACTATCCGCCATTTTACAACTGCAAGTCAGTTAAACTTATGTTGGTTTGACATTTCTTTTATTTCGCAGTAACACAAGATATTTAATTATTCCTGTTATTTTTAGCGTAATGCAACTTTTGGTTGAGGTTTTATTAACATTAATACTTCAACAGTGTATTTGTATAGTAATATAAAACTTTGTAAATGGTTAACTCTATTAACTTTGTCACAAAATTTTTAATTTTACTGTAACACAAGCGTTTTAAAAAATGCGTTAATTATATTATTTTTGTTGCAACAACAATAGACGTATTTCTGTGTAGGCTTTTGAAGAGGGTCAAAATATGCATGTCATCCTCTGAAATGTGACATTAAAGATGACCCTATGGTGAAACAGCGACAAATTGTATCGATGGGGGAAAACAAAGCATCGAAAAAACTACCTCTTCATAGACAAAATCCGCCAAATTTCCTTAATACGGAAATGAGGACTCGTTTTCGTCGAGCATCGAAGCCTGATCGTCGTTCAGACCGGCTTGCTGACCACCATGAAGTAAGTAAATTATTTTTGTATTTATTTTGTTTTATTTTATTGGCGTATTATTTGTCACAGTTGACTTATTACAAATGCATTTAATAAATTTCCCAAAAAAGCCAACTAAATAATTGACGATCGAGAGAAACACAAATTTACTCAAACTCAGGACCCCTTGCACCGTAAGCCATTCCAAGATACTATTCATAACTCATGAGAAAACATTTCAGTGCATAATATATATACACTAGAGGCGTTTCTGTTCACCACGTGTCTATTCTCTATCAAACAATTTTCAATTTGAAGACTTTACACATTTGAAAATACGCGTCATTTTCAAGAAGTAAAATTTCTTCACTGTTCCACAAGTATATCATAGTTAAATTAATAAATCATGATTAGGTTCTTTTCGTGTCCAACAGTCCACACACAGAACTGAATCAATGAAAACTGATATGAGTAGTACAATAACATTGTTTGTAACATGGTAATACTTTAATTTAAAATTTTACTAGATAATTTTAAATAAAATATAAGAGAATAGTTATTAGTAAATGTGTATGTTGCCTTTAATTACAAATTAAACTTTTAGTGGTTTCTTGTCGGTTTTCTGGAGATACCTGACAGCAATGATTTCCAGTCTAGTTCTTTTAATTATGCAAGCGATATTGTTTTTCCAATGTTATAAGAAAAAAACCAAATGGCGAAAATAGCACTCTGCACAATATTCGTAAATCATGTAGTATTTCACGCAAATATAAATTTAAAATATATCTTACATTCTCTAACTTTACCTATCAAACTTCCACTCTCACGCGCCTTGCGCTTTGCCAACACTTTTAGGAAAATATTTTATTACCAATTTTTACTTTCAGTGATCCTGAGATTACCGTCGAAAAATATCTTAATCTGCTGTAAGGACTGGTTTCAAGGTAAAAAATACGTGTCAACCAAACTGGCTTGGCAGTTTTTTTGCTACAAGAGAATGAATCTAATAAAAATTCAACTTTTTTAACAATAAGAATCGGTTGAGAGGTTTCGACACTTCTCGCCCTTACTCGTCTTCGTTATTTAAATAAGAACACCGTGACTCACTTCTGAAGTCCCAGAAAACTCGACTTTGCATCAGTCGCCAATATTCCTACTCGTATTTACTCTAAGGTGTGCAAAACGTCAACGCAGTGCAATAACGGTACATGACGCGCAGAACTTCTAGTTCTTAGCAAAAACTGTTGGTTGAGACAAGAAGTTATTTTTAAATAGCTTTATTCTGTAATTGGCTACTTATATGCGTGCATGTATGTAAATAAATGTGAGTTTAATGAGAAATGGGAAATAATCAAATTTTAAGTCTAATTAATAGCAACTCATTGTATGCGTGTGACAACCAGTACAGTATTTGTAAATATACATGTGAATATGTGTAAATATTCTTTGCTGTCTCTGGTGTGTCATTTCATTATTTACATTAATTAATATTAATAATACCCTAGCACTATTGCCACTTTTCCTACACATGTTAAGTTGTTTAATTACAACATTTACAATGGATCTGTCTATATGCATACTGTTCATATTATTTTAATAATTAAGGTACATGTGACATTACTGCTCCTTTTCACGCTCGTAGGTTTAGAGTTCAGTTTTTCGTAAATCTGATTCAGTAGATACTACCGTGAAAAGCTGGCTCACAATTAATTAAATTACTTTTTGAACAACTTTTTAAAAAATAATCCCTACCCGTAGTAGTGTATATTTTAACTCAAAAAATTGTTTGGCATGTACATAAGTAAATACAAATTTTCTCATAATTAAAAGCACTAATACCATTTTTAACATTTAACAGGTCACAAAAAGTCAACGCTGTATAACTGCGCTCAAATTTAGTGTCCTGCAGAATGAATATTCGATAAAGCATTTTATGCGTGTGCCAGATTAAATTTTTTAAGGTAAGTTAAGTTTAGATCAAAACTGTTGTGTTGGAGTCTGTGCTAATCATGGGCTGATTCATTCATCATTAAGATGTGGTATATACAAACAATATCACATTGACAAAAATCTGTAGGTTTTAGAAAGCGAATAGAAAAACTAAGAAACTGCACTCCTAGATAAAAATGTTGTCTAAATTTTTCAGCTAATGTTGCCAGTGCTACATAGAAAAAAGTCTTATGTTGTCACAACAGTATTTATGTTACTACAGCAGTAAATGTTTGTTCTCTGTGAGCCGTCAGTAACTAATGTTGCTGTAAATGTAATATACTGCTAAGCTCTTGAATGCTATGCAATGTATCATCAAGTACTTTTATAACATAATTGCCTCCCTACTGTTCTGTCAACATTAAGGTGGTGTTTATGTTGAGGCAAAACAAATTTTGTGTGGAATTGACGTTAACATGTATGTTTTAAAAAATGTTCTTGTATTTCCTTTGCTTTAAAAAAACATTCTGATGTAGCATAAAGTGAATTAAGTACAATTATTATGCCACAAAAAGAAATGTTACCTAACGAAAAAAAAAGTACGGATGAGAGTGGACTCGAACGCGCGCCCTCAGTGCAACTTCTGGTTGCGTACGAGTGTGTATCTTTGTGCGTGCATGTTGTGTGCTTTCCCTTTTGGCTTTGGGATTTTTTTGTTGTGTCAGTGAAGCAGGCGCGCACACACTGCATGTTTCAAGGTTAAGTTAAAATAAGATATTTTGTATGTTCTTTTTAATGTTCTTTTGTCTCTTGTTATTTTGTCTTATTGTTTGCTATGGCCGCTATTGTGCCAGAATATCTTGTCAAGGACGAGTGTCAATATGAGTGTCTTATTAGAGGTGTGCAACCTTCTGAGGACACTGCTATGCCATTCAGGAGCACCTTACGTGCTGTGCTATTAATGCTGACACCCATATTGATTTAAATAATGTATGTAATCTCAACCTTGAAATAGAGTACCGCACTTGTGCTTAAAAAATAATTTCCCTCCGGGAAATGTTTGATAACATTGACTATGACTGCAGTCCTTCAGTCTTTGCTACACTTAAGCAAAGGCTCACCCATTTGAGAAATCGAGCCCAAAATTTGTTGGCAAAATGTTTTGACCAACTTTCAGAAATCCAGGGTCAGTCCCTGACCAATATTACCGCTCAGGCGCAATTCCTATTTGAGGCTGTTGGTCGTATGGAAGTAAATGAATCACAATTGGCTACGCTTAGTGTCTTAGTGTCCACCACAATTTCAGTTCCAACACCCACACAAGATAACCTAGTTGGTAACCCTTCCACTTTCAGCGCAGTGTCACATATATCCCCGCCCTCTATTTCACAGCATATACCAATCACATCATCCATCCCACATGTTAATGCTGTTTTCACCACCACAGGCCTTATGTCAGCTGCCGTTGTGCCACCTGGGCAAAATATAATGTCACCGCCTTTCGGGAAAATTACCCATCCACTGGAAAGAATGTTGCGTGATTTCCCGGCCACCGATGGTTCGCAGGTGCCTAAATTGTTGTAATTTTTGAACGTTATTGTGAAACTACACCAGACTAGAACAGTGCCCAAGAGCCAACTTTAAGAAATAATTTACCCCTTCACGCAGGGACCTTTGGGTGAAAGAACTAGACTAGCTATTTCACAACATGCCACCTTTGATGATTCATGCAGACATCCTTCATTATTTCATTCCATCCATATTACTCACACAGTTGCAGCTGACAATGTTCAACCGACTACAAGAGCCCAATGAGTCATTATATGTGCATGTTAGTAGCATTAAAGAGCCTGCTGTAGTTTTGCGTTTGTCGTTGTCTGAAAGCGACATTTTAAACGCCATTTTGGAAGGTTTGGAACCTCATGAGCACTCCCGTTCGGTGTTTGTTGGAAAACCTAACTCATTTGTGAAATTAGACATAGTTTACATACATTCTTAGAATATTCGGTATGCTGACCAGAAGTGCGAAACATATTTTGGACAGGGCAGATTCCCAAAGAAGTCTGGAAGTAGCTCGGAAAAGAAAGGCAAAACCCATTACCCTGATGTCAGTTCAGTTGATGATGGCACTTCATCCAAAGAATTTAACGATAAAAGTAGCGCTACTAAAGGTTCGCCTCGTTGTATTCCTACAGGTTATTATTGCAAGAAACCTGGCCACATTATTGCAACATCTTTTTAAGTTACAGACAATTCCCGCCAAGCTAGTAACTTTACCAATTCGAAATTCAATGCTCACCTAGTACAAACTGTAATTATTTGTAATCGGTTTCAACATCTTTTTTGGTCCTTATGGCCCCTGTGAGGTGAATAAACAATGTAAGGTATTTCAAGTAAATTTTCCCAATGCAGTGGGTGTACAAGGGGTTGCTACTCCTCGTGTTGAGGTAAATTTGGGACCATTGTCAGTTGATGAGCTGGTAGACTCAGGATCTGCGCGCACCATTATTTCTGGTAAACCCTTTGAGCAATTGGTGTATTTAAACTTTGTAAAATAAGTTTAACCTTGTGGAATTCAGTGTTACACAGCTTTCAGTGAAACTTTACCTATCTTGTGTTGTGCAACTCTTAAATTAAAGATTGGGTGCTTCACCTGGATGCACAAATGCTTAGTTTCAAAAAACCTTGGTCTGTACTTTACTTTAGGAGCTGATTTCATGTCATCCACTGGACTTATTTTGAATATTCAGTCACGACACATTTTCTTTAAATTTTCTCCTGTCGACAAAATTATTTTTGCCAATAGTAGACAAAGTCCACCACTCTCGTCTGAAATAAGTGCTGAGTCAAAGCCCGTTGTTGACCCTTTTGCACATTTGGAATCCACATAGCATGTCGCTATAAAGAAAATTTGTGAATAATTTTCTAAAGTTCTAACATCGGAACGAGGTCTTACTGATCTGTTAGAGTATAAAATAAAACTTGTTGAGAAATATTATGTCATACTCATAAGTCATCCATATAGATTAGCCCTACCTAAAATGGATATATTAAGTAAACAGGTTCAGGAATTGTTAGATAAAGGCATTATTGAACCCTCACATCACAGTATGCAAGTCCAGCCTTTTTGGTTCCAAAATTTAATGTTAAGCACAGAATGGTTTTAGATTACAACAAAATTGAAATTGAGTTTGTCCCTCTTACTGACCTTCATTCGGCCTTCAATTGTTTTGGCAAATCCAAATTTTCCCCACCATTGATCTTAATGCCGCGTATCACCAAATTCCGTTGTCAAAATAGTCCAAACCAATCACTACTTTTTGTGATCCCTGGAATCTTTATCAGTTTACCCGTATACCTTTTGGCTTGGCCACTAGGGCTCAAGTGCTCACGCACCTTTTGGACAAAATTTTTTTATGATCTAAAATTTAAATATGTATACAACTGTCTGGATGACCTTGTGATAGATTCCGAGTCTTTTGAACAACATTTAGCTCACGTGAAGTAAGTTCTGTCACGTTTGGAAAAAGCAGGTTTAACTGTTAACCTTGATAAAGTTAAGTTTTCTGTTCAGGAAATCTACTTTCTGGGCGACAGGATTTCGTCACAAGGAGTTTCCATTGATCCCGAGCGGACTAGATGCATTAGAGATTTTCCACCGTATCTGGATGTCAAGGGCATTGCCCGTTTTATTAGAATTGTGCAGTTCTTTGGAAAATTTATCCCCAAACTTGCTGAAAAGGGTGCTCCACTTAACATGTTATGTAAGAAATCAGTAAAATTTGTATGGGGTGAGGAACAGCAGAAAGCTTTTGACACACTCAAGAACGACATTATGCACCCTCCGGTTCTGCGGATGCCGGTTTTCTCTAAAGAATTCATCCTGCAGACTGATGCTTAGAGCTCAGCTGTAGGAGCTGTCTTGTGTCAGGATATAGGAGTCCGCCAATCTATCTCATTCGCATCCCGCACTCTCACACCCCAGGAGAAAATGTCCTCTACTTATGAATTAGAATGCCTAGCAGTAGTTTTTGGTATTGAAAAGTTTCGGCAATATTTAGAGCATGCATAACTCCTCCTGGAAACTGATAATCAGGCGTTTTCGTGGCTTTTGGCTCATCCTCAATAACTGGACAAAATTGGAAGTTGGGTCGTTAGGATCTCATCTTTTAAATTTAGGATGCAACATATTAAAGTATCACAGAATGTAGTAGCTGACGCTCTCTCTTGCAAGTTTGATAATTCCAAAAGTTAATCATGTATCTGAAGGGCTTCTAAATTGCAATATTTTAGTATAGTTTCCTTTGGCAACTGCAAATATCAAGGAGGATCAAGAAAAGGATTATTAACTGAGTGAAATTATTACAAAATTGAAGTCTGGTGTTGATTAAAAACCATATTTTCTGGCCAAGGGTATTTTATGTTGCAAATCCCATAACAATGTAAAATGTGTTGTGTTGCCTACTCATCTAAAACCTATAGTTTTCGACTATTTTCATTCGTCACCTCCAGGTGCACATTTAGGCACACACAAAACCATTCAGGCAATTCGTAAGCATTTTATTTGGAAAGGGATGGATGCTCAAATTTCAGAAAGAGTTAAATGCTGTAAATTGTGTGCTTTGAGCAAGCCTGCTCAAAACACACACCTAGGGTTTCTCTCTTCAGATGTGGCTGAAAAACTAATGCAAAAGCTTTTCATTGATTTTGTTGGCCCATTTCCAAGAAGTAAGTCAGATAATAATATGTTATTAGTTTGTGTCGATGCATTTTCTAAATTTGTGTGGTTGATTCCTATGAGTAAGGCTGATGCTATATCCACTGTTCGTGTTCTACAGGCTCATTTATTCCAAAATTTTGGCGTACCTTCATCAATTGTGTCCGATAATGTTTCGCAATTCACTTCAAGAATTTTTTGTGACATGTGTATTATTTATGGAATTCGCCATATTACCTTGTATCCATATAATCCCCACCTTCGTATGCGGAGCATTTCAACTGAAACCTCAATTCAGCTCTCATTGCTTTTCATGCGACGGAGCATTCTAATTTGGACAAAAATCTTCTTTGGCTGCAAATGGCTTTCAACTATGCCAAGCATGAGTCTCATATGACAAATCCTTTTAATCTTGTTTTCACTTACTTTCCTAATACCCCTTTGTCCAATCTGTGGCACTTAAATTATTTGTTACCGGATGGACATCCGTCAGGTCTGGGCAGCTGTCCTCAAAAACCTAAAATGTGCTCATTTCAAGTGCCATATCAAGTATGATAAACATCGGATTGACAATCCATTTCGTGTAGGTGATTTAGTTTTGTGTAAAACTCATCCTGTCAGCAAAGCAGTTGACAAGAAAATTGCTAAACTTTCTTACCTTTGGACTGGTCCTTACCAAATCCAACGTTTCCTAATGCCAGTCACTGCTAGTCTTACTGACCCCAGTTCAGGAAAATATGTTACAAGAGCTCACGTCTCTTACCTAAAAAGGTTTTATTCTCCACTTTCTAAATAAAATTTGGTTTTCTACAAGTCTAGGAGTTGCAGAACTTAGCTGTAGGTTGTTTTCAATAAGTTTTCTTGTTTACTAGGCTGGCCAACCGCTGTTCTTCTTGGCCTTGACTTTGTTTAGACCATGGACTGATCACCCACTGGTCCGAGTCTTCTAAAGGTAATTTTTGTTTGCGCACCAAACTACAAAAAAAAAAAAGTTAATAAAAAATGAACAAATGTTGTGCGTGTATTAAATTTAGATTTGGGTTGCTTTTGTAAAATAATCCACCAACGTTGGAATTTTGACTTCATGTTTTCAATTGGTGATAATATTAGATTTTCATTCAATGTGGTTAATATATAGCTTGCAGATGTGTTCCACTCTTGTCTTGGGTTTTTTTTTTTTGTTGTGATAGTAGCTTAGAGACAATTCCCTTGTAATATTTTCCATGGGGATAATTTGTAGGAAAATTTAGTTTTTAGCTTTACACCCTCGGGGAACCAACTATCCTGATTTCCTGCCTCTCCTTCGCCCTCATCCTACACCACTTCCAGTCAACCTAAATCTCATTTCCATTATTGTATCTTGTATTGCTGTTTTTGTTTCCTGCTTTTTATGTATTTTTGGTTGAAATCCAAATTCTGTGTCAAGACAAGTCCCCTACGTTCTGATCGTCCTGTTCTTGTGCCACACGGATGTGTAACGGTTCTTTTCCTTCTATTTCCACTTCTACTGGTGGTTAATAATTTTTTTGGATTATGTATTTTTGTTAAACTTGTAGTTTGTAATTTTTTTATGTGTGTGTCAGTGTTTGTCACACCTGGAATCCTGTGGCCTAGTTTAAGGGAGGGATTGGTGCTGTTTTTAGGCACTCGCTTATTTTTAACTATGTTCTTTTAACCTTGTATTCCCTTTCTGGGAATTTTTTTTTTTGTTCTCTTGTTCTTTTCCAGCACCCAGCTTTGTTTTCATTTTTGTGTTAAAGAAAGGTTAGATAATGTTTTTGTCACTGTTTCTGTAAGTTGGTTTATTTATCTAGCAATATTCCAAAATGTAGTTATTTTTTCATTTTTAAATTTATAAGTGATTAATTATTCTGGTCTGGTTAATCTATTGTGTCAACCGATTGAAATAACTTTATTTAAATACGAATTATGGATTTTGTAATGAAATAACCTGTACTTGGTTGGTGAATTTCATATTGAAATTATTTTCCGTCAATATAATTTTATAAAGCATTTATGGCCTTAATGTAAAATACCGCATTACAAAACAGAATAGTATCACTGGTTTTGTGAAGCGACTTGATACCTGTGTCAGTGACTGGTATTTTTGGAACGCGCCCTACTTCCATCTTCTTGCTTTCTACTCGTCATAGCATAACGAATTTTTAATTAGCTCCGGTTATTTTCCTACTAATGGTGTAATCATTTGAATTTTACCGCTTTTGGTAAGTGTGTCTTTTTCTGTTTGTTACTTGTCGCCTCAATAATGTATTATTATGACTTTGCCTCTCTATTTTGTGCGTTAATTTTGTATTTACAGCGGTCGAACTTTTGGGTCGGAAATGCTGTATCGAGGCCCTTTCTCTATCTTGCTGCCGAGGCGTGGCAGACTTTCTTTGAATCGCCTTGCGTTCTTTATGCTTGATGCAGTTTTTAAGATGAAGTAACGCCTATGCTGGCGTTGGCAAGGGAGGTGGACCATATCTCAGGAAAGTCCAGCCACCTCTCTTTTATTTTCAGCATGTGCATGAAATACAGTAAACAAGACGCCATGTTATTTCGGACTCAATCTTTTATAAATTAAGTAACCTTTAAAGTTGTGTATGACTAGACATATTTTGTAATTCTATCCGTGTTAATCTCATTTTGAACACCATCCATCATTTAAAAAACAAAAGAACGTAACCTTTAAAAGGTTTATTATGGCTCGACATATTATGTTGTTTTGAGTTTTAATTTTATTATTGTGGGATCCCAACAAAATTAACCATAATTTCCTTCATAAAAAAACAAAAATTATGTTATAACCGTTGTTTGTACCAAAAAAATTATGTATATATTGTTCCCGTTACACATTTGAAATATTTATTATTATTTATCACTCTTATTTAAAATAACAATTTTGGTCATACAAATTTCTGTTTTACTTTGTTTATCAAACACCTTGCTCTTTTTTGTTCTAAATCACATTTTGCTTTATTACTGTATATAATAATTATTATTATTATGTATGCGTAAGGGTGCTGGAGTGAGAATTTTGACTCGGCCTCTTTGCTTCTACTTTTACATTGGGGTCAGACCTACACAACTAGATCCTCGGAGCTTTGGCATACTTGTGGTTATTTCCACTAAGTATTTCCTATGCTACAAATGGTAGCATTTGTGTGGAGGTAGTCCAGCATGCTACAACTCTCTGGATCGCATTCAAGAGGACCTAGGTTCTAATCTCCTTCCGGCTATCGTGAATTCTGTTTCCTACATAGTTACCTGTAATCAATCCAGTAAAATAATGGGATCGCCATGACCGATTCCTTCCCAGTTCCTGCTTCTCTGAACAACTTGCTCCGTCTCTGATGAGCTTCACGGTAAACTGAGTGCTTTTTAAAGCCGCGCTTAAGATCTACTTGAATGCACGTTGTGTATTCTTCCGCCATATGTAACATTAACACCGTGGACCTGAAAACTTTATTCGTGCGTCGGTCAAGGGAAACTAAAATTATTAGAAAAGTAAACATTTTCCAACTTTGCTATTTTTTGCATATATGTACATTAAAAATTAAAAATAATATTCGCAACTGTTTACCTAACACTTTTTATTCAACGTCAAGACATGGAACTACTTGCCCTCCATTGTTACCAACTGTACTGAGCGCATTCCAATCAGTGCGGCGATAAAAATATTTGCAGGTAGTAGCAGTGACATTTTTCAAAAGTTGATTTCAGAACTGCTTCATTAACTGTGAACAGCTTTTACCTACCTAAGGCAACACGCGCTATATGGGCCCCTGTTGCCCTGCAGGGAGTTCGGGGGAGCTGTTTGATATTCCCCGTGCCCTATCTGCGCCACGAGAGGGACGATCCGCCCGCGGCAGAATGCTGTTCCGCGAGGCGACAATGGCAACGCAGATCGCCGCGATAGCATACTTCTCCACGAGACACAACACGCCACCCCAGCCATCCTCTGGGTGACTCACCCACCGCCACCTACAGGTCGAGATTTTTTAAACGCTGCATCTAAAGATATGGTAAAAAGAAGTTCTGGCAAATACCGTATAGTGCTTGCTCGCGATTGTAGGTCCATATATCTGAAGTACTGTGGTTAGAAAATCGGGGTGTGGCCAGAGTTATGAGTTAATACGTCTCCATTAACGGGTGATATTTTCCTTGGTATATGAAAATTAAATAAGAGTAACAAAATGGATGCTCGACTTTTATGGCTTAAATTGGTAGATCTATACATTTTTCATCCATAGTCCTGGCATAAACAAACCCACGTGGTTAAGTCTTCTGTGATTGGTTAACATACGCACTGCTTCTGAACTCACAAGAAAATAGGTCACATTTAAATAACTTATAATTCCAAATCTACTACATAATTTTGAAAAAATGCTATCTTTATTTTGAGTAATAGATATTGTTTCCAACTAATTATGTACGTATCTGTACTGGCAGTTTCCCACGCTGCCAGTCATCAGAGNGGATACCAGTCATCAGAGCGTCCGTGTATTGACGACAGTCTGTTCCTGTTCCCACGGTTCTAGGTGTCCGCTACAAGAGCCGTCGCACGGCAGTGGCTAAAATGGTGTGTCGCGAACCTGACGTGCGTACCGGTGTCGTGAGACATGCTCAGGGAAAACCGTTGAAAAGTGACGAGAAGAGAATAGTTTTAAAAATGTTTTGTTGTCTTTCGCAGCAGCATCCTACTTTAGCTGTAAAGCAAGTAGCGGCACTTGCAGCTGAAATGACTGGCGTGTATGCGGCGAGTATTTTCAGTGCGCGGAGAGAACAGCAGGTAACGGCAAAACTTGTGACGCCAGGTGAAAAGAGGAAACGGGAAAATAGTGTACTCGGTAAGTGAAGATTGTACTCGGTAAGTGTGACGATTTTGTGAAAACTGCAGTGCGTGCTAAAGTTCATTTGTTTTTCTTATGTAATGAGGTTCCGACTTTAAACAAAGTTCGTGCTAATGTTGACGACGATTTGCCAGATTTTAAAAACACGACTCTTTACAAATTGCTAATCGAAATCGAATTTGAATTAGTGAAAGAAATTCTAAAAGTGTTATTTCGGACAGGGTTGACTCAGCGTGTTGGTGTTGGGATTACCTTCGAAAAACACGGCAGTGCCGTCAAGAAGGACGCGCGATTTATTATCTGGACGAAACGTGGGTTAATGAAGGTCATACAAACTCAAAAATTTGGGCCGATTCAACGGTTAAGACCAAGAAGCGGGGTGGCTAGAATTGTAAGTAAATAATCTTAATACTAAGGCCTATGTCACATACGCGTGCATGTATGAGGTCTATGTTCATGNCTAGAATTGTAAGTAAATAATCTTAATACTAAGGCCTATGTCACATACGCGTGCATGTATGAGGTCTATGTTCATGAAATCGTACTGTAGCAACACGCTCCGGCAGCAACCAATCAGTGCTGTTCGCGGCGGAAAGATAAAGTTGTATTTGTCTACATCGCGACTAAAGTAAGGGTGAAGGCCCTATATTNCCTCTGGGTGAGTCACCGCCACCTACAGGTCGAGATTTTTTAAACGCTGCATCTAAAGATATGGTAAAAGAAGTTCTGGCAAATACCGTAAAGTGCTTGCTCGCGATTGTAGGTCCATATTTCTGAAGTACTGTGGTTAGAAAATCGGGGCGTGGCCAGAATTATGAGTTAATACGTCTCCATTAACGGGTGATATTTTCTTTGGTATATGAAAATTAAATAAGAGTAACAAAATGGATGCTCGACTTTTATGGCTTAAATTGGTAGATCTATACATTTTCCATCAATACTTTAGTCCTGGTATAAACAAACCCACGTGGTTAAGTCTTCTGTGATTGGTTAACATACGCACTGCTTCTGAACTCACAAGAAAATAGGTCACATTTAAATAACTTATAATTCCAAATCTACTACATAATTTTGAAAAAATGCTATCTTTATTTTGAGTAATAGATATTGTTTCCAACTAATTATGTACGTATCTGTACTGGCAGTTTCCCACGCTGCCAGTCATCAGAGCGTCCGTGTATTGACGACAGTCTGTTCCTGTTCCCACGGTTCTAGGTGTCCGCTACAAGAGCCGTCGCACGGCAGTGGCTAAAATGGTGTGTCGCGAACCTGACGTGCGTACCGGTGTCGTGAGACATGCTCAGGGAAAACCCTTTTAAAGTGACGAGAAGAGAATAGTTTTAAAAAATGTTTTGTTGTCTTTCGCCGCAGCATCCTACTTTAGCTGTAAAGCAAGTAGCGGCACTTGCAGCTGAAATGACTGGCGTGTATGCGGCGAGTATTTTCAGTGCGCGGAGAGAACAGCAGGTAACGGCAAAACTTGTGACGCCAGGTGAAAAAAGAGGAAACGGGAAAAGAGTGAACTCGGTAAGTGAAGAGTGTACTCGCTAAGTGTGACGATTTTGTGAAAAATGCAGTGCGTGCTAAAATTCATTTGTTTTTCTTATGTAATGAGGTTCCGAATTTAAACAAAGTTCGTGCTAATGTTGACGACGATTTGCCAGATTTTAAAAACATGACTCTTTACAAATTGCTAATCGAAATCGGATTTTAATTAGTGAAAAGAAATTCTAAAAGTGTTATTTTGGACATGGTTGATATAGCTTGTTGGCGTTGGGATTACCTTCGGAAAACACGGCAGTGCCGTCAAGAAGGACGCGCGATTTATTATCTGGACGAAACGTGGGTTAATGAAGGTCATACAAACTCAAAAATTTGGGCCGATTCAACTGTTAAGACCAAGAAGCGGGGTGACTAGAATTGTAAGTAAATAATCTTAATACTAAGGCCTATGTCACATACGCGTGCATGTATGAGGTCTATGTTCATGAAATCGTACTGTAGCAACACGCTCCGGCAGCAACCAATCAGTGCTGTTCGCGGCGGAAAGATAAAGTTGTATTTGTCTACATCGCGACTAAAGTAAGGGTGAAGGCCCTATATACGATATCTTTCGTTTGGCACCAAAATCAGCGCGCTAGCATATCGGAGTCGCGAGAAAATACATTACCTGAATGCACGGAAACTACAGAGATTCTGTTTTTTTTTACGATTGTTGTCTGAAGTAAGTATATGTGTGTGTATATATATCATTTCAATGAAAAAAAAATGTTTTATTTCTCGCTGATGTTGTTTTACCTTGCCCTAGCATGCCTACTTCCCTGATATAGGGAATATGATAGCTTTGGTTTTCAGATCTGTCACTACATGACGGTACTGTAAGTGGGCATGATAAAAAATATAAATAAAATAATGTGTCAAAATGTAATGATTTGAAAGTTAGTAATTCCATATTTGCTCTGTAGGCCCATCACTGGATGTGCACAATCAGTGATATGGTAATAAAGGTATGACACTGAAATTAACAGTACAAAAACTAAGAATGGATTGCAATCAATACATTTTAAGCAGGTTGGATGCAACAGACATGAAAACATGCTGTTGAAGTGTTATAAATTTCACCCTTTGGCTTAGGGGGGGGGAGTGGTGGGGGAAGGATGAGTCGAGTATGGCCAGACCTGCTTCAGTGCAGTATATGGCGAAGAGAGATCCTACATAAATTTCTGCACGACTGGTGTTTCTCTAATACGCCAGAGTTATTTTTCTAAGAAATTAAAAACTAAATGGATGATTTCTAAGGTTAAAGGTCAAGACCATATGGCATAATCAAACATTTGCGGAAGTAATGTAAGCTTGAATAAAATCTAATATGATGGCCTAGTGACAAAATCAAGAAGGAATGATAGAAAATGAAAGGATGGTAACTAATAAAAACGGAATCAAAGGTGGTGAACACCGCATGACACAGTATGAAATAAATTAGTTATTGACAGCTCGTCTGGTGGCTAAATAGAGGAATCAGCACCACTTAGGTTATGAAAATATAATCCAATATGGTGGCCGCAGACCGCACCACCTATACTTTAAAAACATAAACAAATACGGCTGCCGCCTGATGGCTAAATCGACAGTTTGCTTGGTGACGTAATCGAAAACTAATACACTAGTGCTACCTATATATTGAAAATGAAATCGAATATGGCTACTGCCTTGCAGATAAATAAATAAATAATACACTAGCACCACCTATGCTTTAATATTGGATTTCAAATGGCCACCTACAGATATGGATACAAATGAAAAACGAAAAAAAACAAGATGGCAGTCGAACTAAGGCCAGAGACAAACTCTAGCAATGTAAATAAATTACAAAAAAATCGATATGGCATGACAAACATAGGCGAGAGAGAACGGTAGTTCCTCTGGCAGCGGAATCGATAATTAATACTCTAGCATCACCTAGTCGATGAAAAAGTAAACGTATGAAACCCAAGATGGCGTGCCGAACATAGGCAAGAGACAAACTACAGCGATGTAAACAAATGATAAACGAATATGGCGGTTGGAGTGCAGACGGTGGAATAGATTTAGGAGTGTGGAGGGGGAGGGGAATGTTAAAACAATGAGAAATATTGGAGGC
The DNA here is from genome assembly GCA_002778355.1 of Clitarchus hookeri. Lineage (NCBI taxonomy): Eukaryota > Metazoa > Arthropoda > Insecta > Phasmatodea > Phasmatidae > Clitarchus > Clitarchus hookeri. The sequence continues at coordinate 196,627 of NQII01004439.1, forward strand.
GGGTCGTCTCTGCATGAGTAATCAACTAATAAGAAACACTGTTTGGGTGTAGGGGTTTGAAGCGAACACAAGTAATCAACCAATGAGAATCATTGGTGGTGGGACTAAATAACCAATGAGAATCATTGGTGGTGGGACTAAATAACCAATGCGAAACATTGGTGATGGTCAGTCGTCTGCTGGACGTGGTGCTGGGAAACCTCTGGAAGTGTACGTTTTTTAACTAATATTTTTATAATATTTTTTAATAAGTTTTTAATAAATTTTTAACAAATTTAGGATTTTTTGGATAATTTTGCATTTTTTTTTTTGTTTAAGATCATGGGCACACGGTCAAGGTCATGGGACAACATAAAGACCACTTGTGTCCAATATGATGGTCGGGTGACGTCATAAAATGGTGGCTGGTCCGCTCTGGTCCCCCATCCCCTCTGAGACCGTACATTTAAAATTTTCATTTCATATTTTTTTTAATACATTTTAAAAATAATTCTTGGGAGTTTTTATATTTTTGGTATTTTGGGGATTTTTTGGTTTCAAAGTCATTTAAGGTCACGGGCTTGAAGGTAAAAGGTCAATATTACCTGGATACAACGTGGTGCACAAGATGGCCACCGGAGGTCCGGAATGACGTAGCATGAACAGCTCCATCGCCCCCAGACCTTGTCCCCAACTTCCCATTTTTCTAGTACTTACGACTAGTTTGAGAACCTACAAATCTCTTGGATTTTTCGCATGGCCTATCTATGAAAAATAAAAAAAACTGCAGATTACTTCCAATGAAAATCTTCATATAATAGCAGACGTATTGTCCTGTAGTCTAATAGGGTTCTGCAAACCAAGTTGGGGTAATTTTCATGCCATCTTGTCATCTCTTTAATTTAAGTTATTAACTAGTTTATGGATGGGTGTATGCAAGTGTGGTCTCTTCAGATTGGCAAAAGGTATAAAATGAAAATGAGTGGAATTTTAACTGGTTGTTGTCTAAAAAGCGTCCATCTGCCCATGCCGTACGCAACCTTCTTAAATGTATCTTTAAGGCCGCGTTTCGTAATTATCTTAATTTTCGCATTGAAATATTAATAAACTTAACAAACATAAGGTCAATAAAAATAAATTTTAATAACACGTTCGCCGTAAAGAGCAATTTAACTTTAATTAAACTACAAATAATAAACATCTATAATTTAGATTAAATAAATATTAGTGATATTTAAATACATTCGCCCGTTTGGATGGTGTCACAGTCGTCTGAGAAAATGTAATTTTATGAGAGAGTGATATTCTCTTGATCTGTAATCCTACAGGTTCGTAATGAGCTCGGATCGTCAGTGGGGCCACGGTGGTGTAGTGGTCAGACTAATCGCCTCCCACGTAGATGAACCGGGTTCGACTCCAGGCGGGCCCGCTCCCGGATTTTCGCATGTGGGAATCGTTCCGGAGATGCGGGTTTTCTCGGGGATATCCTTTTATATCCCACCCCTGCATTCCGGCGCTGCTCCATACACACCTCACTCCATCCTCATCTGTTCTCAAGACCTCAACGTTAAGAGACGCCCAAATCTCTCCACTCGGTTCGGAACTGCTGTTGCTAGTATAACATAGTCATTCCCGTAATCTGTATCCCTTGCTATATTCTGTACCATATAAGAAGGCCAATTTTTGACAGCTCGGCGAAAGTAGCGCCACTGTTTACATCTGACTACGTATCCTTCCGCCATCAGCTGGTCCGTCAAGTCGGGGCTGTATTTTTTATCAACACGCTGTCATCTAATCCACTTCTCATTGTACTGTAATGCTAAACACATTTTAAGATATTTTAAGACTGACATCTGTCTAAAAAAATAAGTAGGTTATAAAAGTAAAAATATAAAATGTTGCAAATAATTAAATATTTGCTAACTCTTTTTTAATTTGTCCGAGATAGTGAATTTGGGTTAACATTTGCGAGACGGTCTGCTGTATCTATTATCACACTTTGGACGTTATAGCTAATATATTCGAGTTGGAAATATGTGACGTGGAATGTTAGAATTGCTTAAAAACTATTCACGCGTGTCTGACTTTCTACGGAAACAAGGAGATGGGTTTCGAGAGAACAATATGGCGTATAATTTACGTAGACGAACGATTACCGGCCGAATATAAATTACTTTTACTCCAAATCATTGTACATGAAATATATGTTACTTTAAAAATTATACAGAGCTCGCGGGAAAATAAAACCATTTGTATATGCGCATAAATACGTTATTCTAAACAACAAAACTATAATATGTTTCTGGGTGTAGTTCGGGATATGGATAACAGATAGCGTGGAAGGGCATGTTGTAACAGATGGCGCCCCTGTCCCTCACAAGATGGCAGCACATGGTTGGAGAGTCTGGAAACTTGAAAAATGTTTCGATTTTTTCCTTACATTTGGATACGGATCGTTTTATTGTGCACCTCATTTTTAACACCTATAGATTACTATTGTATCACGAAGTTTCGTTTCCAAAACTAAAAACTGCTGTTTTATGACCACATAAAATAAAATGTATTAATTAATCTACGAACTCTTTCTTATCGGCGTATTTTCTGCTTGTCTGATGTGCGTCGGCACTGCTCTCAGAATAGACAACGTAATATTAATTTATGTTTGTTCGTGCATCAACTGATACACGATTTTGTAAATGGCGCGTTGTTTGTTTTGAATACATTACGTTGCCACTCACTGACTGTCAGAATGTGGCCTTCTTATATGAAATGAACCATACCGCCTGCGCTGCTGCTTGACGTGGCCTCAAAAGAAAGTCAAAGATGAGGAAGGAAGAGTTGCCAACATTGATTTCTGCACATTGCAAATCACGTTGTAAGAGTATTAGAAAAGTTTGGCGAGGAGGCGGTGTCGTGGTTTGGTTATCGACACCTGAAGTTCGTAAATGTTAAAAAAAAGTTAGCGTCCTTCTATCCCTCCTTGCCTCTTCCTCTCCACTCGAAAGGGAATGGCCCGTGTTTTGGCGAGGCGCTGGAAGCACGTATTGCAAACACGCGCAAACATATTTCCGCCGCGCCAGCAGGGATGACGAGGCGAAGCCGTTGATGGAGAGGATAAAGAGCTTCTTCTCGCCAGCTACTTGTACACGCGCCGCAGACAATGGCTGCGCCCCCGAGGACGCTCGCGGAGGGGCGTAAATGGCACTTTGAATACGGCACGCGCTCACGGAACAGTTGTCCGAAATGCTGCACATGGCATTTGTACACGCTACGGTCTATTCGCGGTAACTTCACAAACTTTTCGAATCAAACCTTTGGAAAAGTACGTCATGAGTGACGTATCACAGGCGTTTCATACTTCTGTAAACAATAATATCTTATTTTTTATTTAATTGAACTTCGACATATACTTTTTTTACTATAAATTAAATTATTTCATGCATAATAAATTTTATGAATAAAATCAGGGAGAAGTTGTGTTGTTAATGCCTGGTAATAAATAGTTCTCATGCGAAATATTATTAAACTGTGTGCGCATAAATACGGTGCGTTGTCCTTATGTGTGTAGTTTTGTATAATCAAGCCTGTGTGTCACCATAAAATTTTCCGCACAAGCTCGGGCGGTAGCTTCCACGAGACCTGCTACCCGAGCCTGCATGCAAGCAGGTACGGAGGGTTCTATGGAATAACCTGTCCAGCGATATTTGCTGCCGCACAAGTAAAGACGGGTGTACTTTTTATGATTTTACTTCTCCAACGGTGGCTCAGGAACAATCTTCACTCACGACTTCAGCACCATCCGTTTATGCTCCTAATCGTTTCGTTGTTATAACTGTAACTGCTGTGTTAAACAAACACGAATTTTGATCATAATTTTCGTACAATGCTGTTTTATAATCAGTAAATATTTTCGTGGGTTTTTATTTACAAATTATTCGTGTTTAATANAATTTTCGTACAATGCTGTTTTATAATCAGTAAATATTTTCGTGGGTTTTTATTTACAAATTATTCGTGTTTAATAGCCTTATTGCTGTTTCTCAAAACAAAATTAACATAATTACTCCACCACCCTTCCTATGATTGGTTAAAATTTCAACTCACTAGGAAACCTATCACTGCAAATTGCACACGACCAATCACGAAAACATCCATTAAAACTGCGAGCAGATAGTCAAATTTTCCATACAACTATTCACGCAAGCGGCACATGGGATTTAGTAAAGTTTTGTTTGTATGAGGCGAGGAATAGTCTGAAAGTAGAACTTCATCGGGGCTTTAGTAATGTTGGAAGTACTCATGAATTTACTATAACCGAGAATCAAGAACGTCGTCGGGGTGGGGAAGGTGGAATCACTTACAACAAATACGATACATTCATGTGGTAATACAATATGTAATTAAAAAATCATATATGTGGAAATTCTTTATATTGCGTATTTTTCCATTTTTATTTTTCTTACTTTTGCGTATAAAAACAAAGGTGTTACATTTTTAATTACCGATCTAATTTATTGTAATTTTTGTAAATTTCACAGGCATTTATATTGCATAATTTTTTTTTATAATAATTTGGTCAAATTTGAAACTATACACACACATATGATGTAAACTTTACCTTTACCTTTGCCTGGTACAGGTGTAAAGCATATTGTTGTTTGTGTGGTGTGCTACGGATACAATGGGGCAAAATAATTATTTCTCTAGTTACATGAGTTTATAAAGCTTTGAGTACCAGCAGTGTGTCAACATCGGTTGCATCCCGCCTTGTTTGTGTCTGCAGCGATGGCAATAATCACGGGCGTACACGTTGGACATTGCAGTCACTAAACTGTACACATGCAGATTCATAGTAAATATTCGAAATGTTCTCCTTAAACCTTACTGTAGCAGTTAACGCAGCGATGGTGCTTTAACGTTCCCGTTCAAAAATGTAAGAAGGCGTTCCAAGCAATTGTAACAAGGATATCGCTTTATCGAATATAAATTGAATATGAGAAAAATATTGAAGTGAACTTATTTNCCAAGCAATTGTAACAAGGATATCGCTTTATCGAATATAAATTGAATATGAGAAAAATATTGAAGTGAACTTATTCCATGTCGTCAAAATCTGCAACATTAATTATTTACTGTAGGCCCTACAAGGTTTTTTAAAACGAGAATGCCTACACGTAGAGGACAAATGTGTTCTTATGTTAACAAAAACTAAACAAAAATTTTCTAGAAATTTGTGGCCCTCATTCAAATACAGTAATATGTCAGTTATTATTTCTTTACTTTCACTGATACGTTTAGTCTTACTTCTGTGGACAACAACGAAGTCGAACGATTGGATAGACGCACGTAAATTAAGCTGTTAGATCTCCCCGCTGCAATTTCAAACGATACTGCACTGCTGAAGGAAGTTACGAGTTTAGGGAAAAATACAGATTGAATAATGCCCCCTCTCCTTCTTTCTAAAGAAAAAACTTATTCTTCGCGTCTACTTACAGTTGCTAAATGATGGTAGTCCCAAGGTAGTTGATGCTATATTTTCAAGGTCAAAACAATTTGTTTGAAAAAAACTGCTGTATTTTTACTTGTTTGCTGTAATTCGCCTGTGAAAAAAGACTGTTTGAAGACGTATTAACAAATGCAAGACGTTCTGTCTGGAAATGCAATGAAATTGTGGAAACCCAAAACGAAATTTCAAACATGCGCAAACTTACTTCCGTGGAGTACCTAGAGTGGTTATACATATAACAATGTGAACCAGTAAGCCCAAAACTAAAACCATGATAGAAAACGCTTAGACAGATTATTAGAGGGAGTAACTTTTGCGTCTAGCAAAATATTGGATTTCAGTGGACGTTGTGTAAGTTTATAATACACGTATAAATTATTATTAACAACATTTGGCATGAAATATTAATAAAATTTCTTTGAAAATTTAAATATTCTTGCAGTTGTATCCCCAACATGTTAACCTACGAAAAGAAAAAAACGCCAGACGGGGGCGGAATGGCACTTTCAAAATATCTCGCATGCTAAATATATTATTTAGTAACCCTCCAACATCGTTAAAAATGTCTTTCTCATACTGCTGTATCATAAAACATACTCATAGCGGCGGTATACATACTGAATTCAGATTCAAGAAAGACTAGAATCCACGAATATCTTAAATTTCTAAAAAACATCATGGAATTCGTATGTGCGAATCACTACTAGATTTTGCATGTATTTAATGTATCTGCCCATTTATCCGTTTGATACGGATGACGAAACTGCGAGTATTACGAGTTATCATGTGCCATTACGACATTTCGTCATACTGACGTACCATTTACAAAGCGCACGATTGAAGCTTAATGCGAATAATTACTCCCCATTCCTCTGCTTTGTGATTCTGGCCTTCATGACCGTCCTTATATACATATTTATCATAATTCTTCAGAACATCTTCGATGTAATGTGAATATACGGAATTTAAAAGTACCTGCACTGCAGGACTTCCTGGACTGCAGTCAGTACATTTAAGTACTTTTTTTCACTCATCTGTGAAACCATATCGGAATAAGCATTGTAGATCGATTACTTTGTTAAGCAGACACAATAATGTGGATTTCTGAAGTTTTTTGGGAGTTCCAGTGCATTTTTGCCTAAACATATTAGTTGGCCTATTCATTCGTAGCTTCACAGTAAATTCAGCACTTTAAATAGTCTGGTCTTGTTACTCGTTCAACCTTTTAGTCTGTCCTAGCACATGTTGAAGTTAACATCAAAATAGATCTTATGAGAATATACCAATATGCGGATCATGTAAGGTTGTTAAATGCATTGGGCACGCACCAATAGCCAACCGCCAGTGCGCCAAGGTCACCTACACCGTGAAGACAGATACAACCAACCTCAAACCAAAATCCAGATCTGGCCATCTGGTATGAAATGTGGTGATGTATGGCAAAATATTAAATCACATATCAGGCATTGTTCACTTGGTAATTTTCCCCCTGGTTCGCATGCAAGAGTGTTAGTGCGGCGATAACATGGCAGCGTAGATCAAAGACGGCTGGTAGCCAATTCACACAAAATAAAATAAGACTTTTTTGTAGGACAGTTTCCCGGGATGGGTTGCATTTCTTGCATTATCCAGTAACACATGCTGATCAGACACTGCACTGACTTACGTTGCAACTGCCATTATGTGAGGTGTTCATCCCCTGGAAATAAAAGTTTACCAAAATTAAAGTTCATATAGTAGTAATTATGTGTGTTGGTGTTTTTCATTTTAGTTTATAAGTACAAAGAGAAAGAATGGCTTTATTCATAATTTAACATTATATGTCCCCCCCCACCCCCCTCCACTTCAATATAACTAACATAAGATTTGAACCCCCTTTTTTTTTTGTGCATACAAGTGTTGTTTATTTTTTAAAGGTATCTACGTATTTTTCAAGAGTTCGTTAGTATTGTTTGGCACGCGAAGTATGGCAGTGTTTTTTCACTACGCATGCGACCAGCAGGTTCTGCTGGTCGAGTCTGCTCTACTGTAGATATGGGTAGCCCGCTGGGAGACTTCGTTTTTAGTGTGAACTGATAATGCAGTTCTCCATCAGTCTTTTTAATTGTCTGAAACTGTTTTGTTTCTTTCCTCCCACATCTTTTCTAGAACCCTCCCATGTAGCATTTTCAGTACAAGAGGGGAATAAATGTAACATTTACGGACTCTATCGGCTCCGGGAATTTGGTATAGAGACTGCTTGTGACCTCAATGCTTACTGGAGTATGTTTCAGCAATATATAAATATGTAGTTTTAGGTGTTGCAACGAACTAATTTTTGTTTCTTATTATACTAGTATCAGTATAATGCATTTTAATATGTCGCAAGCAATAAAAATGTGTTCGTGTTTTAAGTTATTAGCTGTATCTCTTTATGCGTCTACGGAATATTGACTAAACAGTGGATGATATCTCCCACCACGTGAAGTCTAATTGGATGCCGTTTTCTATTGTGTACAGCGTACATCATTAAATCCACTTACTGTGCAACGTCCAAAATATTTACTATCGTGTTTATTTTAGCGTTTGAATCGTTTATCGTTTAGAGTGTATAGTTTGTTGTCTGAGATATGTGTACTGTGTGAGAACGCCAAAAGTGATGTACTTGTGTTCTGATTGAATTCGTTAAATATGCAAAATGAATCCAGACCAAGCAATTGTAACAAGGATATCGCTTTATCGAATATAAATTGAATATGAGAAAAATATTGAAGTGAACTTATTTCATGTCGTCAAAATCTGCAACATTAATTATTTACTGTAGGCCCTACAAGGTTTTTTAAAACGAGAATGCCTACACGTAGAGGACAAATGTGTTCTTATGTTAACAAAAACTAAACAAAAATGTTCTAGAAATTTGTGGCCCTCATTCAAATACAGTAATATGTCAGTTATTATTTCTTTACTTTCACTGATACGTTTAGTCTTACTTCTGTGGACAACAACGAAGTCGAACGATTGGATAGACGCACGTAAATTAAGCTGTTAGATCTGCCCGCTGCAATTTCAAACGATACTGCACTACTGAAGGAAGTTACGAGTTTAGGGAAAAATACAGATTGAATAATGCCCCCTCTCCTTCTTTCTAAAGAAAAAACTTATTCTTCGCGTGTACTTACAGTTGCTAAATGATGGTATTCCCAAGGTAGTTGATGCTATATTTTCAAGGTCAAAAAAATTTGTTTGAAAAAAACTGCTGTATTTTGACTTGTTTGCTGTAATTCGCCTGTGAAAAAAGACTGTTTGAAGACGTATTAACAAATGCAAGACGTTCTGTCTGGAAATACAATGAAATTGTGGAAACCCAAAACGAAATTTCAAACATGCGCAAACTTACTTCAGTGGAGTACCTAGAGTGGTTATACATATAACAATGTGAACCAGTAAGCCCAAAATTAAAACCATGATAGAAAACTCTTAGACAGATTATTAGAGGGAGTAACTTTTGCGTCTGGCAAAATATTGGATTTCAGTGGACGTTGTGTAAGTTTATAATACACGTATAAATTATTATTAACAACATTTGGCATNGCAAAATATTGGATTTCAGTGGACGTTGTGTAAGTTTATAATACACGTATAAATTATTATTAACAACATTTGGCATGAAATATTAATAAAATTTCTTTGAAAATTTAAATATTCTTGCAGTTGTATCCCCAACATGTTAACCTACGAAAAGAAAAAAACGCCAGACGAGGGCGGAATGGCACTTTCAAAATATCTCGCATGCTAAATATATTATTTAGTAACCCTCCAACATCGTTAAAAATGTCTTTCTCATACTGCTGTATCATAAAACATACTCATAGCGGCGGTATACATACTGAATTCAGATTCAAGAAAGACTAGAATCCACGAATATCTTAAATTTCTAAAAAAANCATAGCGGCGGTATACATACTGAATTCAGATTCAAGAAAGACTAGAATCCACGAATATCTTAAATTTCTAAAAAAAACATCATGTAATTCGTATGTGCGAATCACTACTAGATTTTGCATGTATTTAATGTATCTGCCCATTTATCCGTTTGATACGGATGNAATTCGTATGTGCGAATCACTACTAGATTTTGCATGTATTTAATGTATCTGCCCATTTATCCGTTTGATACGGATGACGAAACTGCGAGTATTACGAGTTATCATGTGCCATTACGACATTTCGTCATACTGACGTACCATTTACAAAGCGCACGATTGAAGCTTAATGCGAATAATTACTCCCCATTCCTCTGCTTTGTGATTCTGGCCTTCATGACCGTCCTTATATACATATTTATCATAATTCTTCAGAACATCTTCGATGTAATGTGAATATACGGAATTTAAAAGTACCTGCACTGCAGGACTTCCTGGACTGCAGTCAGTACNACATCTTCGATGTAATGTGAATATACGGAATTTAAAAGTACCTGCACTGCAGGACTTCCTGGACTGCAGTCAGTATATTTAAGTACTTTTTTTTCACTCATCTGTGAAACCATATCGGAATAAGCATTGTAGATCGATTACTTTGTTAAGCAGACACAATAATGTGGATTTCTGAAGTTTTTTTGGGAGTTCCAGTGCATTTTTGCCTTAACATATTAGTTGGCCTATTCATTCGTAGCTTCACAGTAAATTCAGCACTTTAAATAGTCTGGTCTTGTTACTCGTTCAGCCTTTTAGTCTGTCCTATCACATGTTGAAGTTAACATCAAAATAGATCTTATGAGAATATACCAATACGCGGATCATGTAAGGTTGTTAAATGCATTGGGCACGCACCAATAGCCAACCGCCAGTACGCCACAAGCTGAAGGTCGCCTACACCGTGAAGACAGATACAACCGACCTCAAACCAAAATCCAGATCTGACCATCTGGTATGAAATGTGGTGATGTATGGCAAAATATTAAATCACATATCAGGCATTGTTCACTTGGTAATTTTCCCCCTGGTTCGCATGCAAGAGTGTTAGTGCGACGATAACATGGCAACGTAGATCAAAGACGGCTGGTAGCCAATTCACACAAAATAAAATAAGACTTTTTTGTAGGACAGTTTCCCGGGATGGGTTGCATTTCTTGCATTATCCAGTAACACATGCTGATCAGACACTGAACTGACTTACGTTGCAACTGCTATTATGTGAGGTGTTCATCCCCTGGAAATAAAAGTTTACCAAAATTAAAGTTCATATAGCAGTAATTATGTGTGTTGGTGTTTTTCATTTTAGTTTATAAGTACAAAGAGAAAGAATGGCTTTATTCATAATTTAACATTATATGTCCCCCCCCACCCCCCTCCACTTCAATATAACTAACATAAGATTTGAACCCCCTTTTTTTTTTGTGCATACAAGTGTTGTTTATTTTTTAAAGGTATCTACGTATTTTTCAAGAGTTCGTTAGTATTGTTTGGCACGCGAAGTATGGCAGTGTTTTTTCACTACGCATGCGACCAGCAGGTTCTGCTGGTCGAGTCTGCTCTACTGTAGATATGGGTAGCCCGCTGGGAGACTTCGTTTTTAGTGTGAACTGATAATGCAGTTCTCCATCAGTCTTTTTAATTGTCTGAAACTGTTTTGTTTCTTTCCTCCCACATCTTTTCTAGAACCCTCCCATGTAGCATTTTCAGTACAAGAGGGGAATAAATGTAACATTTACGGACTCTATCGGCTCCGGGAATTTGGTATAGAGACTGCTTGTGACCTCAATGCTTACTGGAGTATGTTTCAGCAATATATAAATATGTAGTTTTAGGTGTTGCAACGAACTAATTTTTGTTTCTTATTATACTAGTATCAGTATAATGCATTTTAATATGTCGCAAGCAATAAAAATGTGTTTGTGTTTGATGTTATTAGCTGTATCTCTTTATGCGTCTACGGAATATTGACTAAACAGTGGATGATATCTCCCACCACGTGAACTCTAATTGGATGCCGTTTTCTATTGTGTACAGCGTACATCATTAAATCCACTTACTATGCAACGTCCAAAATATTTACTATCGTGTTTATTTTATTGTTTGTATCGTTTATCGTTTAGAGTGTATAGTTTGTTGTCTGAGATATATGTACTGTGTGAGAACGCCAAAAGTGATGTACTTGTGTTCTGATTGAATTCGTTAAATATGCAAAATGAATCCAGTTTCCTGTAATTTGTTGAATGTAACGTTTGCTAGGTGGCGTCGT
>NQII01004440.1:0-30591 GCA_002778355.1 Clitarchus hookeri
CCTCAAGCTATGTATAAACACGCCCGGAACCACTGCAAAGGCTGAACCTGGACTCGTATGTATATAGGACACAGCAACACTGTTTCCTGGGTTAGCACTCTATTTTCTGCGCCATTTTAATTGAGCATTTTTGTGGGCAGCGGTAGTTGAAATGCATCCAACAGACCTCCGGGCGTATAGTCCTGCTTGACCCAAGTGTACATATATGTACAGCATACAGTTGGTGCCTACACTTGGAAATGCTCATGCCTATGGCTGATCTGCTGTACTCAATTTGCGTGATCTGGCAAGTATGCTATTCAGACCCTGTGAACACAGTTATGTACATAACGACGTGAAAGTTATTTTTGGCCAGTACTGGACTCTGCGAGGCTCAATGGTCGATGATTTTCCCTGTGGGGAAGTCATTCGTAAACAGTATTACCCTTCTAGGTTATGATTGTTTCATATTACTACTGCCGAACACAAAGCGTATAGCGCATTGCTTGTGAGAACGAAATAAATGTTTTGTCGACTTAAATACAGCACGAATTATAAGATGTCTTATTTGCAACACCTGAGGCCACAAATAAAAGTGAGACTGAAAGGATTAAGACCAAATAATGATCTTCTCGGGACATTGTTCTTCGTATAACTGACAGATCGATTGATATTTTCACCATACTGGAACCTCCGCCAGACCCTGAAAATGATAGTTTGTAGGACTACAGTAGCCCGAGGATTCTACCTTTCATAACATCGTTAGGTTTTTTCTTTTTTAAAAACCTCTTTGGTTAAACGTACACAAGTTTCACGTCTAAAAACTCGCCTTTTACCCTCTCCGTTCTGTTCCGCCGGTTGCAGTACTACACACGTCATACCTCTGATCGTGTTTACAGCGCCGTATTGCTGCCTACTATACGTAGACACTACTGTTCAAACAGCACAGCCCAACTTACCTTTGAATTACATTCCATTGCTCTCTTAATTTTTCACACAAGTGTAAATTTCTTTCTATTTTTTTTTCTTCAAATATACTAATCAAGATTTTAAACTAATGGTTTTGGAATTGGGAACGTTGCTGGTATTCATCTGAAATGGGATAACTTACTCGCAGAGTAGCGGCGTGCGCTATACCTCCGGAATGCGAGTCAGGTATGCCACAAAATGACCACATTCGCTTGGTCGCCACAACAGATGGAATGCAGTCTTACAAAACTGTGGTAACTCTGAAAATGACGTTATCAGCCTTCTAGCGGGGCAGGGCAAATATTCAGACAAGCCTGGAGGTATGTCATCTTGCTCATGTAGGGGAGAGGCATGTGAGAAGGTAGGGTTGAACGTCTCGTCGACAGTGAGGTCATTACAGGAGGAGCAAGTTGCTCGGAGAAGCAGGGACGGGGAAGGCCTATAGCGAGGAGCCATGTTGACATTTCCCTGGAGTGATCTCGGGAAACAATGCAATACTGAAGTATCAGGATGGCCGGACTGGGATTCAAACCCATGTCCCCCCACTGCGCCACCTCGCTCGGTCTCACGTATGGGTCAACGGCGTAACACGCGAAGCCTCATGGCATGACTCCTCTCTGGAGGACTTGAGAGCGTGTGACAGCAAAGGTCTGCCGCCAATGATGATGCAAAATGCAGGAGGAAGAAATTAGTATGAAATAATTTTCGTTTCGAAAACACGTCGATGTACGAAATACCGCGATGACCTAAACACTGAAATATGTAAAGCATAAGGAAAACAAAGGCGCAATTAAAATGAGAAGACAAAGAGGTGATTGTGAGACTAGATATTAAACCCGGCTGTCCCGAGCAGTGCGCGAGACCACGACAGACGGCGTCTCGGCGGTCATACAAGTGCCCTTCGCAAGGACGGGGGAACCATCGCGACGTGTATAGTTGGCCATAAATCAACAACGACGCGGCGGGAGTGGCGTCTCTTGCCGACATAGCCTGCGCATGCGGCGGTGGGAGGAGTGCAAGGACGGGGTGTCGCCAGCTCCACTACTCGTCGACAGCGGCCGCAGGCAGGCACGCACCACGACCGCGGAGCGTGTTCGCGGTGGAAAGGCTAGCGAAGTGTCGCCGTCTCTTAAGGGCGCGGCTTACCACCATCTGTTCCTTGTACCTAGAAGCGAGGCAGCTCCGAGGGCAACCCAGGCACGCAAGACCAACACAGTGGAAAGTCGTTAGCGAGAGAGCACCACGGAAAGAAATATCGAGCTTTGTGGCTGCATAGTAATAATTTCACTTATTTTCAGTTTAGTTTCTTTTTCCAACAGTTAAAACCATGGGCGCCGCCAGGTTTACTTTCAGGGAGGTGCATCTGCATCTACACATTAAACTATTAACTAATATAAAATGTAGAATTATACATGTATATTATGTGGATAAATGTAATGTCAAATTCAAATCGCGCTGGTATTTGATTGAATATATTTTGCTCATAGAAAACATACTTAATCTCTGAAGTCGATAGTTGGGAATATTATGTCTCGGGGAATCCCCGCTGCCGCGCGACGGATGCGGGGGATTTCCCGCTTGCGACCGCGTCAGTTCACGCTGTTCTAATTGTACCTATTAATAATTGTAGTTGTCGATAGTGCGCAAATCAGTTGTCTGCTTAAACAGCGGCTCTATTTATAGCCCTTTTTAGGTAATTTGTTGTGTAGCTTATTAATTTTCGTTCAAGTTATGAGTGACATAAGACGTTTTTTGTGTAAAAAACGTAATCATCATTCTAATGAAGGTGATTCACCTCATATTAAGACATCCAAGCTGGATACAGAAGACTAGATAGTCCAGGTATGTTGTGTTGGTGTTTCTACCCAAATCATTTAATGTATTGTTTATTATCCGCATACAGAGGAAAATAAGACTCAAAAACAACAAAATAATAATAGAAAATACCTCACATTTTTGTTATACTACACTGAAAGAAAAAAAATAGTAACCAGTACCCATAAAACATAGTAAAAAAAAGGTCTCAACTAAATTAGCAACTTATCATTCATTATTTAAACGCTTGTATTATTTTCTCTAGAATGATTATGTATAGAAGTTATAAAAAAAATACATTAAAAATTTAAAGCTTTATAAATTAATAAAAACTTTCAAAATAACTACTTAAATGTTAACTGATTTGTTATCACAAAAATTGGTAAAGTATACATCATATCATTTCATGAAATATTTTTGATTTTTTTTTCTGAATGCGTTAATTGATTAGTTTATTTATTATATAAGAATCCTTTTTGCTTAAAGGTATCAGCTCTGCGCGTAAAGATAGCATCGCTCGATTTTTCTACCAGAAGCACAACTAATTCATTATTGGATATTGGGTTGTGTTTGGACCTCGGTTATCAAGTCAATGATGATCTACGTTTGAAATTACTAAGACATCCTTGGAACTCTAGTAAAACTTACAATTCTAAAAATGACGTTAACCTTGATGCTAAACGAGCTTTCCGACATGAATGGCTTACAACATATCCGTGGTTATCCTACTCAGCTATAGCAAAGGAACCTCTGTGTAGGATATGTGTTTTATTTCGGCCTCCAATGCAGCGCGGTCTACAAGGACAGTTTATAGTTTCTCCTTGTCTCAAATATCAAGTTTCATGAAGCTGCACAGTCCCATGCGACAAGTAAGTGGCATTGTGACGCACTGGCTTCGTCAAATGCATTTGAAAAGATCATGGATAGAAGGGGACTAAGCGTTCATGAATCTTTAAATACGGCATATCACAAGGAAGTTGAACAAAATCGTTTAAAACTTCGATCTATCGTATCAACAATTTTATTTTGCGGTCGACATGACCTTCCACTTCGTGTGAAAGTGGACGAGGGTTCTGTTTTTACAGACCTGCTACATTTTCGAGTTGACTCGGGAGACGAGATTTTGAAGAATCATTTAGAATCAGGAGCAAAAAATTCCTTATACATATCGCATCAAATTCAAAACGAATTGATTGAAATTTGTTCCGATGTTCTGAAATGCAAAATAATTGAGGAGGTGAAACATGCTTCGGCTTTTTCGGTTTTGGCTGATGAGACTGCTGATATTAGTGGCACAGAGCAATTATCGATTGGTGTTCGCTATCTACGTTATGATAAAGATGATAAAAAAAACCAATAATTTGTGAAGAATTCCTCAGATATGTGCCGGTACAAGAATTGAACCCAAAAGCCATTTCGGAAACTATTATTCGCTTCCTGCAAGATTGTAATTTTGATTTAAATAAACTTGTTGGCCAAGGATACGACGGGTGTGCTGCAATGGCAGGTCACATAGGTGGTGTTCAGAAAATTATTAATGATAAATATCCTTCAGCCCTATTTTTCCACTGTGCAAGCCGTGTATTGAATCTTGTCATTAATGACCTGAATACTGTCAGTGAAGTGAAAAATACTGCTGGGACTACAAAGGACGTTATAATTTTTTTTTAGAGAGAGTTCGTTGCGGCGGAATTAAAATTCCAAATATACCTCTATTTGGTGAAACGCGTTGGACAGCAAAGTACAAAAGTATCAGAAAATTTTCTGAAAACTTTCTGATTGTTGTACAAGTTTTAGAAGAACTTTCGCAGGACGCGCCGAACTCTACAACGAAAACTAAAGCGTATCAGCTCTACACGACTGCAACTACTCCAACATACATTGTGACACTTTTAGTAATTGCTGCCTATTCTGCCAAACTTGAACCCGTGTGCAATCAATTACAAGAAGTAAATATGAATATAAAGGCAATACACGATCACGTAAATAAATTAACTGATGTGCTTCAATATCATCGCGATAATGCCTCTATGGAGTTTGCGGTCATTTCGAGAAAGCTCAAAAAATTTGCTAAAAACTGTATGTTGAATTTAAGCGTCCTCGAGTAGTGGCAAAACAGACTTACAGATCAAATCAACCATCTGAAAATGTGGAAGAATTTTTTAGAATATCTATATTTATCCCATACTTAGATTCTATTATTTCTTCAGTAAAAAATCGATTTTCTTCAACACACAAGAAAGCATTTTCGCTTATGCAGCTTCACACAGAAAATATGAGAAAATGAGACNAAATCGATTTTCTTCAACACACAAGAAAGCATTTTCGCTTATGCAGCTTCACACAGAAAATATGAGAAAATGAGAAAAATCAGCATTTTTAGCGATAGCAGAAGATATACAGAACCTCTACGGAGGTCTTCTACATAATTTTATTGCCNAAATCGATTTTCTTCAACACACAAGAAAGCATTTTCGCTTATGCAGCTTCACACAGAAAATATGAGAAAATGAGACAAATCAGCATTTTTAGCGATAGCAGAAGATATACAGAACCTCATGCCTCCAGAAGATGTATTAAAATAACGCGAGGCTACCACATGGTACCAGATGATGAAGACAAATGAAGCAAATTATGCGGTTTTTAATGAATCTGTTGTTGAATACGCAGATGTAATTGCTCAAGCCACTCCGTTTTACCCAGCGGTATGTGAGGCAATCAAAATTGGTTTAACTATTCCAGCAACAGCATGTAGCATTGAACGTACATTCAGCACGTTACGACGTGTCAAGACGTGGAATCGCTCAACGATGGGAGACGCGAGGCTAAGCGGCCTGTGCATGCTCAGTATTCACAGGAAAAGAGTAGAGGAGGATACTGAATTTATTGACAAGGTGATGAACAAATTTGGACAGCAACCGAGACGCCTTCAGTTTTTATTCAAACAGCAACTTAATAAAAAAAATATTGTATTTTTCCTATGTATTTTCTTTCCTGACAGGGGTGTGCAAGTGCACCCCCTTGTTGCCGGCGCCCATGGTTAAAACACCTTAGAGGATTTCATTGATACAACAGTGCAGACAAGGGCGAAAAATGCACAGTTTCTTTCCCAGTGGAAGTCGATTTCCTTTTGTTACCAGACCCCTGCGGCTTCTACTACCACGTATATCACTGAGAAAAGATTAATTGAAAAATAATATATATTTACGAAGGGAACATATTTTTGTTGATTACCAGAGATTGTTAATGCTTGACTGCCGGTATCATACTAATGCTATATCTGTAAGTGATCTAACGAAGTCATTGCTAGTTTACCGCCACAGATTGTACATGGTTAAATTAGTGCATCAAAATAAGCCACTTCTCATAAATTGATATTAAAAAATTGTTTCAAAAAATGTATTTCTTTATGTTAGGACTAGTTAACTCTCGTTGAATCGAAAACAATTATTTGAACTGATCTTACAGTTATTAAATTACTGGCAATTTTACAAACTTATTACTCTGTGCGTCATGTTGCTAAAACCTATTATTGTGATAGTGTTGCGTACTGAGGGTTGGGCAAATGTTCGGCATTCCACAGTGCGTGTATCCATGAAGCCCGCATTGCCTTGTGTAGTTTGCCTTATCGCGAAATAATACCTAAAAACATGCTCGATACAGAAGTGAATGCAATGATATAAAGGGAATTAAGTTATTTCAAGAGATAATACGAAAGTCACAGTAAACCAGCAACTCCGATATTAGTACATACCAGGGTCCATGGGGGTTATCATTCCAGTGGCGTCATTAGCATCCTCTGTGGTCATCCAGACACCGACCACCCCAACGCCTGGACAGTGTCATCTTAAGACGCAGTTTTATAAGTTATACATCAGCACAGAATGGTAAGACATCGTGTTGACGTCACGTCCCCAGCTCAGCCAATGCCTCGGTTATTCCTATTTAGTTTACAAAGCAATTGTCTTTAGTAAATTCAGAACATCTCTTCCATTGAATTTATTTATGTAAAATTCGTGGCTTTTTACAGCGTGAGTGATAGCACGCTATGTGCCATTAACTAACACTTTTTCATAATTCATGATATTTCAGAAGCAACAGTTGTCGTTTTTCGTAAAATTTACAATAAATGTTTTTAAAATAAAAGTCAAAAAATATTAAGAGAAAAAATAATTTCATCATTTGTAGTGTGCTTAATGTGTCAATAATTTAATGGTTTGCCTTACATAAAGAACAAATATTTGCATAATTTAAAGTTGGATAACTTGATACCTAGCACAGCAAACAGAAAATAACAGCATATAACGTTCCCCACTATCAGGTTTAAAAATTTCAGATGCAAATTTTTAAGGAGGAATGTGTTTAATAATTATTTGGTTGTATATAAATGAGTCAATATAGTAAAAACATGTATTGCAACTGTTATTACATTCTTTAATTAATTCATTATTTTTTTAACGTTTTAAGAACACACGTATATCTTTGATAGTATTCAAGGACTGTAGCCCCAAACTTACTTCAATATTTCAGAGCTATCATGGAAGGGTAGGAAAAACTTAGTTGAAAATACAGTACGATAAATGTTCTTCTAAAACTCAGAGCATGTTGGTGTCTACTGTCTGCGCCAGATGTCGTGGCACTTATTTGAGAGGGGGTGCGGGGGTTTGACGCGGAAATAGTAAACAACTGCGTGCGCTGTTGCAACTTTGTAGCATGCGGCCTGAAAACATTCGTTATCCACTCCTACTGAAAAAAGGCATGTAAAACTTAGCATTAATTAATATAAATATACGTAAAATACTTAGTTTCATAGTGTATTTGCTATTACAACTGCAGATCATATAACATACATAATACTTATAATCTGAGAATGAACATTAAATGTTCCGCCTACCAGGACGTGTTTTGCGTGTCCGNTATAACATACATAATACTTATAATCTGAGAATGAACATTAAATGTTCCGCCTACCAGGACGTGTTTTGCGTGTCCGTGGCCCAGAAGTGCGAGAGCGCTAAGGACGACCCAGTCAAGCGTATTAAATCACCTCATCGTCTTTACGCGCTCGGCGCCGGGCTAGTCTTTCCTTAAGCAACTCGCCTGTGTGAGACTCTTTAAAATCATTTAATAAAGTACTTGTAACATTTTCTGGTTACCAAAGGTATATTACAAATATCTGTAGCTTTTAGTTTCTTGTCGTGCATTGACAGCGAAATCTTTGTTTTGAATAAAAAAAACGGGAAAAAAATATAAAAAGTGTGGTCGTAAACTGTGCTTTCAACCATGTACCAAAACGGCAACGCAGAATATCTGCTAATATGTGGACAGCTTTGTTCGGCGTGATCGGAATAAATTCCCACCACGTCGACATGGCATGTTTCGAAACATTACAGGTAACGTTTTGTCAACGTCGATGCGTGATGCATTGCAAAGAAAGAAAAAAAACCCCAGAAGCTTGCTCTCTTTTCGTTGCCTGTAGCGCCAACTATCACAGCTCGAACATGTTTAAGAAGCTAACGTGGTAGTTTGTACAGCGGATTTCTCCTGGAATGAAACGTGGCAGTTTCCAATAGATTTAACCAAAAGTAATCTACTTTGCACCGATTACAGCACCATCTACAACGAATCGCAAAAACAGTTTATAATACATTTTTTATATGTATGACGTAGAATTTTTTTGTACAACGCATCTATGTGACGTTATTCCGTCGTCTCAAGTTAAATGAATAATCTGGTATACAAGTATCCAAAGCTTTACTCAAATCAAGTTATTAGAGTATTGGCCTGTCTGCAATATATTATCTATTATTATGCATAAAGGTAACAAAATCTAATAAATTCGTAATTGCTTTACCTGGTATAATGCCACGTTAAAATTTGGATTATTTTTATTTACTGTAAATCGATAATACGTTTTTTAAAAAATATGTAAAAACCACATAATAGAAAGGTGGATCTAGTGTTACCAGTCATTCATAAAAATAAGGACTATGATTGCAAGTTTTGATAGTTTATTAGAGTTTAGTAAAATGTTTGCCAAGGGAATTAGCTATTGTTACGTCGTCACTAATAAACCTACTATTATGATTTCAATATAATTCCAGAATTCTGGTGGAGTCAATTTAATTGTGATTACGAATAATTAATTTTTGCTTGAATTAACAGCAGTTTTTACGAAGCACCTGAATGTGGAAAAATGTTTAGAACACTTCACATCCAATTATTTTTATAGGCAAAAAGGAAAGTCGCCATTTTGGTTACCTCGGTCATTTACATATTGAAACTCCATTTAAAAAGAAAGCTTAATATTTAGAGAGGGAAGTAGTTAAACTCTGAAATTTGATTGTGTTTTGCGTGTGGCTGGGTAGGCGAAACAGTTTCAGTAGTAAGATTTTACACTCTGTGTGATTCATCTTCACTCATAAAATAATAAGGTAATTTTTCAGTATGGAAAATATACAGGCTAGAATATCATAAAAAATGGTATCAGTTAATAATTTAATGTAAATATTTCCTTTTTATTTTACTTCAGAAATTTTTAAAATTTGGTTGTGATTTAAATTCTTATTAGGTCCACCCATATTTACATAATTAGGAATTATTATAGCGGGGAGGTAGAGTAACCGGAAAATGTATTGGTTTCAAAATAGGTCGAATAAGTCTGGAACTTTGGCACTGAGAAACATAGCATTGAATAACACGACACCAGCACTAGGACCAGCAAGTATAAACTACTCACGGTTAACAAAGTGTTTTTGAAATCAACCTTTGAAAAATTTTGCTGCCTCTACTTGCAAATGTTTTGTTTTAATGGGCAACCTGAGTGGGGTGCGTCCAGCACAGATGGTGCCGACGGAGGGAAAGTAGTTCAATGTCTTTATGTTGAATTACAATTGTTACGTAAACGTTTGTGAACAGTGAAATAATTTCTTTCGCTTTCTGTTCTTTTAATTCATAGTGTAGACATTAGCAAACTTGTAAAATGTTTACTTTTCTGATAATTTCACACTTGCACTTGACCGTAGCATGAATAAAGTGATCAAACTTCTGGTAATGTTAATTTTAAATATGGCGGAAAAATAGATACACAATGTGCATACAGTTATATCTTAAGCAGGGCTTTCGAAATTACTCAGTTTACCATGGATGGTCTATACAAAATTTTGTTTACTGTAGGAGAAACTTATTCATTCACGACTATAAGTACTCCGTCCCTAATCACTAGTATTATAAGTACTCCGTCCCTAATCACTAGTATTATAAGTACTCCGTCCCTAATCACTAGTATTATAAGTGCGATCGTTAAGAAAATGTGGTCGTTGTCCGGGAAATTGTGAGAACTGATAAGATTTTCATTTAACTAAGTTTCGGTGAGGCATATTACATATAGTTTTGAAATTAATAAACTTTTAAAAAATTTAGTGGTGTTAATGCGGGTAGCTCCTNAAAAATTTAGTGGTTTTAATGCGGGTAGCTCCTTACATTCTGGCAACAAAGATGTCACTCTTCTGTTACTTGCATAACCTGATAATTAGGTTATGCTACTGGTGTCACCAACCACTTCATTGTGTCACTTAACAATCGGACCACCTTATTTTGCGTTGTCCAATTTCGTGCTATTGCGTCGCCCTGCGTTGCCCTGAGTAGCTGCTCATTCAGACTTATTCTTCATGAAGGACTTACCTGACAGCCGGATGGCGATAAAGATTATCGCCCAGCTTCAGTAGCTGCCATGTAAAAAGTGGAATCGCTTCTGGTTTTAACACTTTAAGTCTTGTTAAGTTATTTGTTAACATACCCCCACTCTCTCGTTTTCCGGTATGTCTAGAGCAAAACGAGACACAAATATACACTTCGCGTGTGATCTTACAGAATGAGCTTCCGTGTTAATATCAACATTGTCGGGCACCGAGTTGCGGCGTGTTTTCAACCGATGACCCGGTTCCCTCGTGTTTTCACACGTCAGCGGCAGTAAACCCGTCGTAAGCGGCGGTGTCGAGATAACCCGCTGTTCAGCGCTGTGTCTGCTGTGTAAGTCAACCACATGGCATTTTAGAACCAGCGTTCTTTGCCAGTTGGTTTGCATAATTCACATATGCGTGTCGCTGAATTCTAGGGATTTTAGAGCATTGTTTCATTTTCCCTCACAGAAAATGCACATATCCTAAAACCTCTAATATCTACCAAAACCAATAATTGGTGAAAAACATGTTTGCGCAGAGAATAGAAAACCATAAACTTTTTCGAAATTTGCTTTCCTCTGATCGGTGTAACTAATTATAGGCTGCTCACGGTAAAGTGAGCACTGATGAGGCGCTAGTACTTTTCTTACAGCCGTGTCTTATCCTCTAACCACCTTCTTAAATAAATATGTCCATGTGAGTAATAAACACAGTGTATATATTCCACCGCACTCGGAGGTTAACGTCTAACGCTAAAATAAAATATATTTATTGAATATTATACCAAATGAGCGGGCTTTCAAAAGTGCTCACTTTACCGTGAATAGCATATACCTGATTCAACACTTATTATTTGCTTTTGAGCCCACTATTAACGGCAATCTCGTCATTTAACTCTGTGGGTAACCGTGCAATGTACAGTAAAACTAAAAAATTGAATTGCTTTTCCACCCCTGCTCTTTCTAGCAATATACAGACACACATGCATAATTTGATATAATGTGCCATTGGCTGGCATCGCCAACTCTTTTTCTCTTTCTGGATGTCGTGAATTGTAGTATAGAGCCTATTAACGTCCCCCACTGTTATACCTGCAGGATTATCAGAGGACGGCTTACAAACTAACTTATGACCTAACTTGAACTAACACCCATGCCTTACCTGGGATTCGAACCCAGAGCCTCCTACACCCCAGACCGGCGGCTCACCAACCGACTGCGCCACGAGAGCCTGACTTCTGGATGTCCTACCTGAGCTGCCTTACCTGTGCATTTCAAGATGCATGGCATAATTAGCTGATCATTGACTATGCTTCTGTCTTCGTAGCGGTATTAGAAAATGGCATTTTCTTTATTTTCATATTTCACACACGGCATATTATACAGCACGTACACACACTGCTATACAGTTTTTACATCCACTTTATGAATTGTTTGGTCAACTTCAAACGATAAAATTTTCGTGCGTTTGTGCATATGCATACGTTGTAGGAATTAGTTTACCGGGAAATAGTGATAGTTCACGAGTTTTCGATCTAAGAAATTTTCAGTGAGGCATATTAGAGAAAATCTTGAAATTAATAGACTTTTTAAAGAATTCATTGTCTTTAATACGGGCAGTTGCCTACATTTTGATTACAAAGATGTCACTCTTCCGTCTCTTGTATAATCAGATAATTAGGTTATGCTATTAGCATTTCTATATATTTCATTAAGTAACTTTAGAGTCTCACCGACTTATTCTGCATGACCTTGTCAGTCTTTGGAGATTAAATCACGCGTGATTGTATAAATAGTCACTGATTCTTACTTTTGTCTCAGGATGGACTTGCCAGACAACCTGAATGCCAGAAAAGCTTATGGCATATGCGATAACCAACTGGCAGTGAAAAATAAATAAACTGTTCTCTGAACAGCACACATGATATAACACACACATACTTACCACGCGTGATTGATGAGNTGAAAAATAAATAAACTGTTCTCTGAACAGCACACATGATATAACACACACATACTTACCACGCGTGATTGATGAGCAATAGATGTATCGAGAGGACGTACGAGTATGTCGGACGGAGTTCGAGAGAGGCTGGGTGAGACGGGGTAGACGGCGCGTCGAACTACTCCTTTGCGCCGTTCACACTTCACAGTCAGATTGTGTTGGGAGCAATGCACATGCGGATGTACACATGGCTGACGGAGTCTGGACGATCCCGACAAGCCATCGGCCTGAGCCACCATCTAGAAACATGCGATAGTTTTACATAATACTGTATCTCGACCAGAAACATGTGCAAGCGTCTAGCCAAGCCAAGTCTGCCATCAACGCCTCGGTATAGTCGCCTTAGTCTGCAGTGGTGTCAGCAGAGAACAACAGGGAATGCCGCGGATTGGCTGTGCTTTGCCTTTTAATTATGCTTTATGTTTCTCTTTGGTGGTGGATGGCTATCATACTAGAGTTAGGATCACCGTATTTGAGTATTTGAATCCATGCCTCGTTTTACAGCAATACACATTCTCTACTACTGGCCTGAAGGTCTTTGGAACTATTGTGAATGGTAGTCATTTACCACCCACCGGTGGCGCTACAAGGGTCGCTATACGCAAAACAACATGCTGAAGACATCCTGANATGGTAGTCATTTACCACCCACCGGTGGCGCTACAAGGGTCGCTATACGCAAAACAACATGCTGAAGACATCCTGAATTCCCAAGTCCTATATCCCGTGACTGCGCCCGGGAGACAGTTTACAGCAATGTGACGATTACTCGCACACAGCACTGGTTTAACACGAGTGTTTACGTCATGTTTCTGCTTCTGTGGTCTGCGTTGTCACCTGACCTGTAGCTCAAGGAAAGTTTTAGTGAGTGCACATGAGACACCAGTTTCCTCCATATCAAAACGTNTTGTCACCTGACCTGTAGCTCAAGGAAAGTTTTAGTGAGTGCACATGAGACACCAGTTTCCTCCATATCAAAACGTTTGTGACTTGGTGCATAGTTTTCTGCAAAAATGAGAGCAAACCTGGCATAAGACGTCTGTTTGTTTTCAGGCTCGACCGTATTGACTCGTGTATCCGGGCACGATGTGCTTTGACGAGGTACTAAATATGGCATTGTTCTGTGCAAAGGTGGGTTAAAAGTCGCCCTCGTCCAATGATATTACGNCTTTGACGAGGTACTAAATATGGCATTGTTCTGTGCAAAGGTGGGTTAAAAGTCGCCCTCGTCCAATGATATTACGAACATTTCTTTCCTCTGTCAGTTAATTTACACTAATTAGATTTCGTTTGCCTGGAAGGTTTTTCCTTAGTGCGCAAATTTGTATGGCAATGTGTATGTATGCACGCTTGCATGTATGTAATGCACGTATGTATGAGAGACACGCCACTGATGCTAATTGCCTTGGATAAAGATTTGAGTTACCGTATATGTCAAAATAGCGTCTAAATTTTTATCCTGAGCGAGNGATGCTAATTGCCTTGGATAAAGATTTGAGTTACCGTATATGTCAAAATAGCGTCTAAATTTTTATCCTGAGCGAGATTTAAGTGTGTCTACAATTATTTTATTGCATAGCTGATTCACAAACAGCTGTAATTCCTTTGTGTGTCTGGTCGAGTTACATCACTTCCCCAAACTGATGCACAACATACAGGACAAGGATAAAATCAAAGAAGACAAGGATAAAATCAAAGAAGAAAGGGTCATCACATCCATTATTAGGCCTACGTACACTGTAACTCCAAAGTGTCATGCTACCAACATACCAGAGAACGAGTTTGTAACCCGTTAAAAAGTTATAGTATAAGATAACTGAAGAGTTCTTAAGTAGTTGGCATGAAAAACTCAACAGATAAGTTGTAACAGGAACTGCAGCCACCGGAAACATAGTCATCATTATGAGTCTGCATTCCCATACATTCGACAGTACAGTTCTCATTTAATTTGCAGATGAGTGCAAATTGATGATGTCATCGTTCTTCGTGAAGTCGACTGTTTTCTCTTATGCTTAATGCCATTTCTCATTTTCAGACATGTTAAGCTTCAGCTAGGAGGACTTCGTACAGATGAGAGTGATACTTACACGCATCGCAACCATTGACAGAACAGGCCATTGGTGCGGCTGTTATAACCTACGGTAGTATAGAGTTCTCGCACTTGAGTTGAAATCCCTGCGTAGGATCTATTTTATGCCTATTTTGTATCCTTTCGCTGTACATAAAATTAGTGTTGCCATGAGCGCGACTTCTTTATTCATATATCGATCGAGTGAAACTATGAAATTCGTAGCAACATAAATTACGACAAAGCAAACACTTCTAAAACAGACCTTTGAAGAACATCACTGCCCGTGTCTACGGCGCACACTGGCATGCAGATTCCTCGATAAGTGAGCCGGTTACCGACAAACGCGTTATTATGTATTTTTACGAAATGTTCAACTTGTAGACAATGCTTACGAGTTCTATTTCCTCGCATTAAATATTTTAGACGGCGTATTTTTTACACAATGGTTTGTCAAAATCGCAATTTTAGTGTTTTTGGAAAGTACAAATAATAAAAACTAACTCACCGGAATGAGATAATTCATATTGAAATAAGATACCACGAGTTACATCAAGGAATCTTTAAAATCACGTCATGAAATATTTTTGCAACTTTTAAAAATTACTTAAAATAAAGAAAGTTCTGCATATTTTTAATGAATTTATAATGGTCTATGATTTTATATAAAGTAAGTTTTACTAATCATACCTCAAAATGAATTAAGACATGACGTTTCAGTCGCTATTGTTCGATAAATGATTCCCTTTATTTTATTTGCACATCCCAAAAAATACTAAAATTGTGATTTTGACAGGTTATAATGCCAAAACCACGCGATATAAAAATATTTTTATGCGAGGAAAGAGTACTTAGAAGTAATGTCTACAAGTCGAACGAAGTTTTGTTTAATTAATTAATTAATTAATTTTTTGGTGACCAGCATACGTAAGTTGACATCGAATTGACTAATGTAGTAGGTAGGGTTCAACGTCTCGTCTACAGCGAGGCCATTCGAGACGTAGCAAGTTGCTCAGAGAAGCAGGAACGGGGAGAGAATCAGCCTGTGGTAATGGACCAGCCCAGCATTCACCTGGGGGGATTTCGGTAAAACCATGGAAGACCTAAATCAAGATGGCATGACGATGAATCAAACCCCGTTACTCCTGAATGTGAGTCCAGTGCGAATTGATAAAACTAGTTCTTAAAGTGACCATTTGCCTCCGAGCGTCTTTGGCGATAATTCTCCACAACCAAGAGGCCGCGGTGGTGTAGTGGCCAGACTACTCACCTCCCACCCAGGCGAACCGGATTTGATTCCCGGCGGGGTCGCGCTCGGAAATTCGCATGTAGGAATCGTGCTGGACGATGCCGCTGGTTAGCGGGTTTTCTTGGAGATCTCTCGTTTTCCCCATCCTTGCATTCCGGCGCTGCTCCATACTCACCTCGTTTCACCCTGATCGGCTTTCAAGACCTCTCTCTCTCTCTCTCTCTCTCTCTCTCCACAACCATCGCTCCGTGTTTGTCGCTTTTGGGCGAATTGCACGGTTTATCCACAGTCTATTCCGGGTTTCTTCACACTTTTCCATCAAACCTTTGAAAAATCTCCCCATGAATGACGTGCTTGGTTGTCTCCTAAATATGTCATGTATCACAAGTGTTTTATACTCGTGTTACGTTTAAAGTACATTATTTTTGGTTAAATTGAAATTTTACTGACACTTTATCTAGAAATTAAAATATTCAACATATAATTCAGATGAATAAAAATAGGGTTAAAATAAGTGTGTTGATATTTTCTAGTAAGAAATAACCATTATACAAAATATTATTACACTGAGTGCACCCGAATGCGGTGCGCTGTCCTTTGGTGTAATTTCCTAGACTCTGTGAAGCTTTGATTTCATGAGGCGGAGGAATATCCTGGAAGTGGAACTTTAGTAGGGCTTCAGAAAAGTGTGGAGTTACCGTGGATTGACTATAAGTGCTGTTTTCCACCGAGCGTTGATCGCCGATGACGCTAGGTTCTGTCGCAAGGCCGGCGACCATCTCTACTTGCGGACTGGAAAAGGACGACTGTCGCCGGCGGCTATTCAGGCGCAGAGGCAGTTCGCTCGTGTTGCTGTGCACTCACTGTCTTCTGAAATGACTGGTGCGTTTTTTTTTTCTTCTGAAAATGAGGTTGGAAGACGCTTGGAAGTTGCAGGAAAGCGACAGTCTTCTGTTTGGTTTGTCCCACTACGCACTGACTTCAAAATTGATCAGTGAACCACAAACACCTTTTGACAGGCTGGCACATCATTTCACGACGACTACAAGGATTGTGAAGTTTTGGATAGGCGTTCTTTTGCCACTGAATAAATGTGTAGTAGACTAATTTTCGTCTTTTACGTACGTCCCTAACAATAGTTCAAAATTGCCAGAAAATGTGAATAGTACCGTCAAGATCATGTGAACTAACAGCAATTTGAGTTTTGTTTACTTTCAGATTTTCAGTAGATCCGTAATTTATTACTTTTATGCATTTATTTCGCGTAGTTGAATATGTTTCCCTCGCATAAACACTTGGCCAGAGGAAGCGTAAAAACTTTCGAACCACGTACATTCTTGTCAACAGTTGCGGTAACCAAGATTCCACGCCATATTGAATTTGACAGGCCTGTTGGAAAAACAAGACGCTCAGTGCTGGAGTCCGAAAAGCAGTTACTGCGCACTCTATCCTCTATTCTTTCTTTACGGTTTGTCACCGTCTGTGGGACCTGGTGATGCTTCCAGGAAGAGGCCGTATTTGGCAGCCCCAACGCGTCACCGCATACGTCACTGCCTACGTCATGTGGCCAGCAGCAACCCTTCTGTGTAAGCGAGCAAGCTTGAATCAAGCTAACTAGCCGACACTTGTCAGTCTTGTAGAATGCTTGATAAGTAAAACTTTCTGCGAGCTGGTCTTGGCCAACTGCAAGTATAATTCACGCCATCTGCAAGTTTGTCGTTGGCACGTAAGTGAAGTCATTAGATATTTGACTTGAATTAATATTGCAAGGCAAGTTGAAACGCAAGTTTTATGCAAGCTGGCATGCTATCTGGGTTCGTCCAGCTACCTTCTGAGATCGAGACTACCATTGTTCGTTGTGCAAGAAGAGGTGATTTTAATTTCGAAATACAAATATTTCCACTCGCACGAAAAGAAACTCATCGTAAAACACAAAGTGAAACTAAGTTCTAACGACAAGCATTGACATTTGATTCATTATAAAAAATAGTTGAAAAAAAAAAAATATTCTACTTATACCTCGAATTTGTTCCGGAAGGGTGTAACCATCCTTTAAAGTGCAGCTGGAACAGTGGCTTATTGCTAGTAACACAGACAGAAAGAAAGATTAAGTTTTTAGATAATACATTGGTGAACGACCTATTTAAAATTGGGTGCCGAAATATACCCTCTTTCATAACGAAGGAGGAGATGGGCCTCATTTGTGCATTGACAAATGTAACTCTGCACCATGTTTGGGTTGTTCTCTGCAGAGGTAAAGAAAATTGTCGTCTTGTATTTTGACCCTACACGCCACCATTTTCAAGAAATTAATGCGTAATTTTCGGACACTGCAAGTGATGTGATGCAGTTTTAGAATGGTATACATTAATTTCTCGAAAACAGTGGCGTATAGGGTAGAAACACAAGGCGAACTTTTTGTTTACCATGAATGGTAGATTATAAATCTTCAGGAGAACACTCCAAAAATTTCTGAGGGTTACATTTTCAATTGCACAAATGTATTCCAACTCCTTTACGGAAGGGGGTTAATATAGGCAGCAATTTTTTATGGCACGCGCTTCTTCTTTCAACAATGCGTTATTCAGAATCTGATATATTTATCTTTCATTCTGGCAGCGTTATTAGCAATGAAGCTCTGCTCCAGCTACACTTTCAATGATGATTACACCCTTCCGGAATAAACTTAAGCTATAGGTCGTATATTTATATTTTCTGTCTATTTCTTTGTCGACGAATCACCTGGTGAAGTTTTTCGGCAGAGCCAGGGGAGGGGGTCTGGGTTCAAACTCCCCCTCCCCCCCAACCTCGAAATATGAAGGACGCATTAAATAAATATATATTTTCATATAAGTAAAACAAGGAATTAGGTTATTAAAACGGCACAAGAAACGGTAAAAATAATTAAAATAAAAACTATTAATTTGTCGGATTTACATTCGTTCTTCAACAAAAAAAGATATATTTATAGGCACACATTTTTATCAATTAAGACAACTTCCCCAAATATCACTTTCTGTCTACGCCACTGGGTGCAGCTCAGTTCCACTCTGCGTATTCCTCTGCTGGCGTGTTCTCCGTGCAAGACGCGGCACTCCAGACTCGTGACCTCGGGGCAAGGTCACGTGAGTGAGCAAGCTGTCCTTGTAGTCGGGCGAAGAAAACACACTCGTATACAACATCTGATGAAATGCGCGAGAGAGCTCTTTACCGTGCGTGAATGATTTCTGTTGTAATATATGATAAAACAAAATTTAAAATATAGGAAACCCTTGAGGAAAATATATAAATATTAAAAACATTTGAGGAAATCTATTTTTAAAAAAATACGTTATGAAAATAGAAGGAAAACAGATGTATATTAGTTTTAGCGAACTAATGAACAACGATAAATTTTAACAGATTCGTTTGACTAAATATAAACAATGGCAGTGAGAGTTTAACAGAACCGTATTTTAACTCGTATAAGATCTTTTTGTTCGAAGGGTTCATTATATTATGTAACTCATCACACAAGTTAAGACTGTCAAAGTAGCTGGAGAGTGTGAAGGCTATTGCTTCAGCAGTGACACTGGTATGTATGTGCGCAAGGGGCAACTGTAATGAGCTAGGACTTGTGGACATCGGGGCCGGTGTAGGCATGTCACTTGAAGGCGGCTGATGGTAGGCAAGCCGGGAGTTACAAAGACATGTTCGGAGAGGCAACTGACGCTCGCTTTGTCGACCTGCAAGTGAGGCGCGTGAGGCATGGACTCCCTTGTAAGGTTTTTCCCCTCGGTGAGGAAGGCATCTGCATGTTTGAGGTGTCGGAACATTGCCACGCCCTTGCATCCCAACGTCGTAACAAGCGCGTGGGCTCCATAAATGGTGGATTAAATGTTACATATAACCGCTCTTAATCTAGAAGATTACTGGCTGGTTGAGTCGTGCCTCGGCACCCACCGCCCCTGGACTTGAAAAAAAGAAAAAGAAAAAATGAGTGTAAATGTCGAGCGGTCATTATGCCAGCCGAAATTCTCACCGTATGCTGGAGGAAGTCTGGAGAGATTCCCCCTCTTAAAGAAAGACCGAGCGGTGAGCAGGCACCTGCTCCGGTAGTGTCCTGGCAAGACACTAGGAGTCCGGCTAAATACCCCGGCCAGACCACACGCTTGGTAATCTGAGTACGACTATCTCAGGCCTTGTGGAAGCGTGCTACTTTGTCGGGGCTTCGGGCTTGGTTACCTCAGCTGGGACACCTGCGTTGAGAGGGCGTGATCCCTCTTCCCTGCCGACTGGGCGGCCGTAGCGCGGGATGGCCTCGTGGCTAAGAGCGCTACGTATAAATAACAAAAGTATGGCCGAAAGGCTGTATGCTTGCTTATACCTGCTTGGAAAGGGTATTTATTTGCCTTTGTGGCTTGGGCCGGCAGATGGTACCAAAGCCCGACCACGAGGCAGGCCGTTGAACTATTTAGCATTCATATAGTTGAGTCCAAAAGTCAGAAATTCAGTGTGAAGGAATTTAAGGTACGCTATCGGTGAAGGTGCAGGACCGGCGAATGACTGACCGTGGGCATACGTAGTACCACGATGATGGCGGGAGACTGCAGGTAAAGGTACTAAGGCCCGGCGAGGTCGTACTGACGCCTCCGAAGAAGGGCAATCGATCTGTATCGATTGTAAGACTTCCTTTGTTTGCTGGTATAAGTGTCCCTGGCCGTTGACTTCTTCCTCCTCACCGGACATGAAAAGTAGCAAAATGTTGGCTCTACGCTAGAACGGGTCATGGAAAACGCGTAGCCAGTCCAGATAAACCTACACGTGCCACGGATATCCACGTGTCTATTCAAGAAATGACAGAACCGCGCGTTCTGAAGTTGTTTTACCATCGCCAAGGAGGTTGACGAGTCGGGTAAGGGAGTACCTGTACGTTTAGTATCATAACAGAGGAAAGTGAATCTATTTTCGGAAAGTTATTTCTTATTCCCCATTGTTGATACACAATATCTGGAGTTGCCTGGGTATAAATCTCAGTCACTAAAGTGATAGTACACTTTTCTATATTTGGACCTGGCAGATGGTGCGATTAAACACAATAACTTCACAGTTTTATACAGTACCCGTCGAGAGTTTAAAATCATTAGTAAATTTATTAAAATACTTTTCTGGTTTTAGACTTTTGGTGCAATCTATGTTACAAAATTTGTTAACATTGCTACTCCGAAAAACCCATTTTAGCACGATTAAATTATTAAAATCAGTAAAATAATTTGCAAGTTATGATTTTTGAAATGATTGCATAAATTGTAAATTATCATATGCATTTTTGTGTACAAAATTGTGTAGACACAAATATTTTACAGATATTTTAGTGTAATATATTTTTTAATTACCTTTATAATTACACATGAGAGAAAAAACCAGACGAAGGCCGTAATAAATTTGGAAACAAGTTTCTGGTTTTTGTTAACTGAATTCACATTATAAAGAAAATTAGCTATAAATTTTCAAAATTGAAACTGAATATGTTTCTTACCAGCTGAGCTAGCGAGAAGGAGTTTCCAGTGTTAGTTAGCTGTCTTTCCACTCAAGAGATAACAATAATGGATTCTTACCGAGAAATTACAATTTCACTAATTATTATGATTCATGATGAGACATACAGTTGCAGTGGTAGTTTCCTTCCGTGGTTATGTAAACAATTGGGGGTGGGAGGGGGTGTATTACCGAGGATAAAGTGGCAAATTGTTGGAATGAGTAAGTGTAACCAAAAACAACGAGAAATTTCAGCAGAGTTGGGCATTTCTATGTCTTGTGTATTAACCACAATAAAAAAACTAAGTTAGGTGCATAATTCACATGTGAAAGCAATCTATTAAAAAACTTCAACAAGTGTTCGCATGCTAACTAATTTCCAGTAAAGTTTTTTTTATAGAAATGTAAAATGATTCCATAGTGTTTTCTTATTTCTGTTATTGATTTATTTCCTATACTATGTAAAGTTGGAGTTTTCAATTATATATTCCATGGACCTAAACATTTGATGCGTTCTGTATGGTAGGCTGCCATCGCCTTCACAGTTTACTTAAATTCACGTGGAAAATGGTAGCAGTCTTGAAGATACGGAAGAGTGAAAAATGAAGCCCTTTTCGTCTAAAGCTCTCGAAAACGATCATCCCTAGGGAGAGGCCGATCATGACCACATGCTTCAAACAAGATAAAGCATTTTTAACACGTCCAGAAGCCAAATATATCATATCAGCAACATGTATCGTCCGTCGGAATCCATATACTCGATACATAGAGAAATCAGAAAGAGAAAGTACACTTTCTATCGAAAGCCTGGATTTTGAAAGGAGACATTTCATAAATTCTAACCCTACTCTTAAACTCTCAACAACTGGGATTACAAAAGCAAATCGACACACACAGATGAATCAAAAGAAAGGGGCGACAACAGTCGAGATGCTATCATGATCTATACTAAATTTAGCACTTTTTAATCATAAATACAGGTCCCTGCACTTCTCTAGGGTATTCCGAACATCTTCCACACATACACATTTGTCAAAATTCGAGTGATAACCAATGGACCCACAATTTTTGGCGCCGGCTTTGCATTGAAGAGGGTTTCTAGCACCTCACAATCTCCCATCTACAAATCAAAAACATGGCCTTATAAACTGTATTTCTCTAAAAATTTTAGTATAGGCTACATTTAAAGTAATGTGAACTTAAGCAAGATAGTGAAAGTTTTTAAATAAAAATAACTACTTCTTTCCAAATTTGCCCTATCTTGCCTAAGTTTAAATTTCACCAAAAAAATGTTTTAATGGCAAATATGTGAATGCTTTTTAACCACATAATTGAAGCGCAGGGTTGGCTTTTCCATATCATACTCTGCACTAGAAGATTGCCATACATCAGCCCATCTGGTCTGCTGGGCGCCCGTCTTCCTTCCAGCTTATTTCCTTATAGGATGTTCATGTTAAACTGAGCACTTTTGATAGTCCTTTTTAGGATCTACTGTAC
Organism: Clitarchus hookeri; assembly: GCA_002778355.1. Taxonomy (NCBI): domain Eukaryota; kingdom Metazoa; phylum Arthropoda; class Insecta; order Phasmatodea; family Phasmatidae; genus Clitarchus; species Clitarchus hookeri. Next base: position 22,781 of record NQII01004440.1, read on the forward strand.
TTCTCATTCTATATCCTGCCGCCATATGTAAAATTAGCATAGCATGTCCTTGATCACTTTATTTATGCGCCATCCAAGTGAAACTGTGGGGTTGTTATAAATGGAAATGTGTTGCTAATATGCAAATTCAAACTCTATTGTGTATAAAACAAGAAACAATAACTTCATTGGCTATAACTATTACATTACATTCACAATACCATGCCCAGTATTAGGAATAATTGTTATTAATTCGCTACCAACAACTAGGAGTCTGCATACCAGTGTAATGTAATTGTGGGCAGTGACATTTTCATGGGTTTGTTTCAGAAGTGCTCACTTTACCGTGAACAGCCTTTATTTATTTTTACCATCCTTTCTTCTCCAGCTTCGCTAATAATGTGCTTATTGAAATTTCGTCTTCTTTTTAATACTAACTGTTATTTCTTGCACGTTACATTTGTTTCTTAATGTTTGATTATCCACTTTATCGAAACTTTTGTCTAACTACTGCTCTTAAGGATGTTAGAGATCCGGGAATTACGTTCGACATTTTTAACATATTTCATATTTTTTCGTTGTTATATGAAATTATAGTCTGAAAATGTGTTATGGTTGTAGGAAATTAAAGTTCAAAAATTATTGAAAGGAAGTACAGGAATTTTTTATACACATCTCAAAATTGAACACACTAATTAATACCTTATGCTGTCATCCAAATTTCACTAAAAAAATTCTTGGAAATTCTTGGACACATATTTTTTTAAGTGAATGGAGCAGTGCCGGAATGCAAGGGCGGTGGAAACGGGATATCCCAGAGAAAACCCGCCGGCCAACGACATCGTCCGGCACGATTCCCACGTGCGAAAATCCGGGGGCAACCCCGCCGGGAATCGAGTCATGTTCGCCTAGGTGGGAGGTGACTTGTCTACCCACTACACCACCGCGTCCCCTGGCGTATATTTCAAAGAAATTGCAAGCTGCATCTCCTGGAACTTAAGAAACTCTTTAGTTGAAACCAGACATTGTGTTGAAATAACTTTTCAAAATTTGTACGAATCAATATAGTGTGAGGCACCTGAGGGAGGCCACCTGAATAACACCGCCAATTTCTGCGGTAGAAGAAAATGTTTCAGACAAAAGTTGCTTTGGTCCAAGGCGCCAATAACTTGATAGTGATAATTGCACCGCACGTAGAAGGGTAAAGAAGATACAAAGATCAACTTCATTATTGTAAATGGAATGCTAATCGTTATTAACACCCCTCGACAGTGCGTATGAAGATGTAATAAATACGATGACATTTGCCGGTCATTCCGGGCCGCACGCTGTGCTGTACATGATCGCCTAATTGGTTCCTATTTGATTGATGGGAAAATTAATAGCATCAAGTATTGTAAATACTTCCTAACAGAAATGCTGCCACAATTATTGGAAAACATCCCACTGGACATACGGCAATCCAACACGACGGATGTCCCGCTTATTCTGCACAGAGAATTACACTGAAGAGCCAAAAAAACTGGTACACCTGCCTAATATCATGTAGCACCACCACCCTACCCCCCCCTCCCCACAGCACGCAGAAGTGCCGCAAGACGACGTGGCATGGACTGTACTAATGTCTGAAAGTATGCAGGAGGCAATTCACACCACGAATCCTGCAGGGCAGTCCACAAATCCAATCTGCGCCAATTCGAGAAAGGGTTGCGCGTCTGTCACGTTTAATGATTCTCGTCAGTCGTCGTTTGTCCCGTTCTTTCACTATCTTTTTCCGGCCACAGCGATGTCGAAGATATGATGTTTTACCGGATTCCCGATATTCGCGGTACACTCGTGAAATGGTCGTACGCGAACATCCAAATTATATCGCTACCTCGGAGATGCTATGTCCCATCTCTCGTGCACCGACTACAACACCACGTTCAAACTCACTTAAATCTTGATAACCTGCCATTGTAGCGGCAGTAACCGATATAGCTGCCGACTGCATCGCGTTACTCTGATTGGTTCCATACCTCTGTTATTTGCATACGCCACCTATACTAGTTTCTTTTGTCTCTTCAGTGTACAACGGTTCTTAACAGAACTTTCGTTGGTCGTTGGATCGATTGGTCTGGAAACACGAAATGGCCTGCATATTCCCCAGACTTAAAACCTATGGACTTTCATCTGTGGGGAACATTAAAGCAGCAGGTCTACTCCCGAAAACGTGAAAGGCCGTATAACACGAGCTTGTTCTGCGATACGTTCAGATGAAATTCGACGTGCGGTATTGTCCGCTCAGAATCGCTTTACAGTGTGTATCAGTGCACAAGGTCACCTATTTGAACACCTGATATTAAAATAAAATACAGTCGCTACAGGACGGCGCTACGTCGACCCATTGTTCCGTGCGGCGGCGCAGTTTGCTTCGTCATTGACCTTCAGCGAGCTTGAATGACCGGCAAATGTCATCGCATTTATTACATATTCATACGCACTGTTGAGGAGTGTTAATAACAATTATCATTCCATTTAAATTAACGAAGTTGGCCGTCGTACCATCTTTCCTCTTCCACGCACGGGGAAATTATCACTATCGAGTTATTATACGCTAAAAACGTCATTAATGTAATTTTTACGTAATTTGATATTTCTATGAAGTAAATATTAATGTAATGCAATGTCCTCAAAAAAAAAAATAGTGTCCTTTAATCGCTTGAAAGTGTTAATTTAATTGGACATTGAAGTTGTCTTATTTTTGCTATTCCCGCTAAAGTTCAAAACGCAATTTATTTTATAACCGGTCTTACAATATACTTGAATATTTAAAATTTACTTCCCTGGTGTATGTTTTTATTCTTTCAAATTACGTGCATGAGGAAGCCAGATGGTTCCTTTTTGAGCTTACTATGTGAGAAGCACCATGTGGTGTGCATAACAAAATATTTGTATTTATTGAGCGCCCATTTTATAGCTATTACAATGTTATGTCTAGTCTATTAAAAAATAGAACAAATGAGGACTTTTATCCCCCGGTCAAATGCCATTTGCAATAGGAATTTCTCCTCTTATTTGATCTCCCAGTTGAATAGTAGTTAGCATTTCATCTTACATTTTCCTGTCTTCAGTAAGTGTGTAGTTTTTCTTTCAATATAGAAATTACGTTATACATTTGTACTCCATCAATATACTCCGTAAGATCCAAAATGGCTAGTAAAGCTGAAAATTTTAGTTATATGTCTTTTACTACGATTTGCCCTAGCATGATAATTGCACCAGCCGTTAATTTTTGTTTTACTAAAGCCTTGCTGTTCCTCGTTTATTTTTAAAATGACTCTAATTTATGTAAAATGTTTTTACGCAACAGTTTCTGTGTAGTTTTTTCAGAAAAATAGCAACATATAGATTTTTCAATTATTTTTCTCTCTTTTTGAAGCTCGGGATCGTCACACTAATTTTGCATTCTTGTAGTACTTTCGCTTAACGTGATACTGGACCTTTCTGCCAGTTCATCTTGTAGTATATCACATAAAAATTATGTTAATTCATTTGATATTTCCTTGTGTATAGGGACTTTTATATTTTTCGCCAATATGATTGATTATTATTTATTAATTGTTATTCGGAATCTAACCTATTTTGTTGCCGTTCCCTATTTCAGTTGGATCAAATTTAGAACTGGTAATTTCTTTTGCATATAAGTTGCGAAAGTATTTTCCCCGTATGTATGCGTCTATTTTGTTCGTGCCTGTTTATACTGCGTCTGTTTTGCCAGCCTTTTTGTTACACAACTTCCCAACATTGTCTTATCGTTCGAATGTAAGCATTCCAGCAAGACAGGCTTATGTCACAAGCCGCTACTACATACACTGAAGAGCCAAAAAAAAAAAATGGTACACCTTCCTATTATCGTGTAAGGCCCCTGCGAGCACGCAGAAGTGCCGCAGAGTGACATGGCATGGACTCGACTAATGTCTGAAGGTATGCAGGAGGCAATTCACACCATTAATCCTGCAGGGCAGTCCACAAATCCATAGGAGTGCGAGGCGGTGGAGATCTCTTCTGAACAGCATGTTGCAAGGCATCCCAGATATGCTCAGTAATGTTCATGTCTGGTGATTTAGGTGGCCAATGGAAGTGTCTGAAGTCAGAAGAGTGTTCCTGGAGCCACTCGGTAGCAACTCTCGACGTGCGGGGTGTCGCATTGTCCTGCTGGAATTGTTCACGTCAGTCGGAATGCACAATGGACATGAATGGGTGCAGGTGATCAGACAGGATGCTTACGTATCTGTCACCTGTCAAAGTCGTATCTAGACTTATTAGGGGTTCCATTTCACGCCAACTGCACACGCCCCATACCATGACAGAGCCTCCACCAGCTTGAACAGTCCCATGTTGACATGTAGGGTCCATGGATTCATGAGGATGTCTCTATACCCGTACACGTCCAACTGCCCGATACAATTTGAAATGAGACTCGTCAGACCATGCAACATGTTCCCAGTCATCAACAGTCCAATGGCGGTGTTGGTGGGCCCAGGCGAGGCGTAAAGCTTTGTGCCGTGCAGTCAATAGCGGTACACGAGTGGGTCTTCGGCTCCGAAATCCCATATCAATGATGGTCCATTGAATAGTTCGCGTTCGCATGCTGGCACTTTTTGATGCTCCAGCATTGAAATCTGCGCCAATTTGAGAAAGGGTTGCACGTTTGTCACGTTTAATGATTCTCGTCAGTCGTCGTTTGTCCCGTTCGTTCACGATCTTTTACCGGCCGCAGCGATGTCGAAGATTTGATGTTTTTCCGGATTCCTGATATTCACAGAACACTCGCGAAATGGTCGTACGCGAAAATCCAAATTGTATCGCTACCTCGGAGATGCTATGTCCCATCCCTCGTGCGCCGACTATAACACCACGTTCAAACTCACTTAAATCTTGATAACCTACCATTGCAGCAGCAGTAACGGATCTATCAACTTTTCCAGGCGCTTGTTGTCTTACTCTGATTGGTTCCATATCTCTGTTATTTGCATACGCACGCCTATACCGGTTTTTTTATTTTGGGCTATGCAGTGTACAACAACAATGTGCTGCAAAATTATTTGTTGCATTGCAATTCTCAATGTTTGTAATGAAGTCTCTACTTAACAGTATATCGTCGTTAGGTGTTTTGTCTAGGATAGTTTGGAGGTTTTCATATAACTGTTGTATTTGTTATCTTGGTTTACTGATTTCCGGATAATAAATTCAAAAACGTTTTGTCCATTTTAAATGCATTCTTAGAAACATTTTATAAATACAGTTGATGTCCTGAATTATTGGATGTTGTTTTACTTACAAATAACCCCCGTCCTTGTAACTGCTTTTCTTTATCACTACAGATATGTAGGTAGCCTACATGCATGCCTGACAGTTGTATTACTCTACCTATTCTTCTTTCCACAGATGACACAAATTGTAATCTTTTTCGTCACCACTCCTAATAATGCCCCATGATTCTTACTTTACCAAGATTCAAGGTTGTGTATTGCATTCACTCTCTTTCCTGAATATGTTTACCATAATCGCTGCCCTAATTCGTTCTTAGGCTGTCTTAATTAAATGATCCCAAGGCCCGAGGCTTTGTGTGATCCTTCGAGCAAAGTAACGTTTTACCCAGGCAGTTTGCTAGATTGTCCTGGAACGCTTCTCATTATCTAGGTTTGGGATCAGGCATTTCTCAAGTACTCATTACACCCTCAGTACCGAGTGTTCAGTCCCATTCCCACAGAATATTACTCTGAAATACAAGAAAGGCATTCTTCAAATTCATATTTTATTTTTTCATGGAATTCCCTTGAGGTTAGTACGATGAAGTTAGATTTCCTGGCTCCTTTTGAAGAATTAAAATTCTTCTACTCCACAGAAACAAAAAATATAGCAAGATAAATAAATATGATAAACAGTCCATGTCCAAGGATCCTATAAATCTCGCCAGATTTCAAGGCGCCGGAAGGTAAAAGAAAACAAAGTTATAAAACAGGCATTACAACTATGATTGCAGGAAGACTACATACATTTAAATACATATTCTCCCAAGGGAAGTTTTCTACCATAATTGAATATATATTTGTTATCATTGAGTTTCTATGTTATACATTCTTGTACTCACACCTATACTTCTGAAACAGGTCAAATGTTGTTCCCCACACAAGAGATTGTTTTATAGTGACATAAATGTCACAAAAAAAATAGGGAATTGTTACAATAAAAAAAATTATTGCAGGTACAGCTTCAAGGACCGAGAATTTAACTATATTGGCTTAATATGTGATGGTTGTCACGACTATGAATTTTCTACACGACCTAGCTTCAAGTTAACATGCGCTCGTCGGGAAATGTCGTTGACATACTTAGTGTCCGGCTGGTGTATGGGGCAGACCAGTGCTTCGCTGCCCACCTCCCTTGTCTATGGTCCGCACGTCAGCCTGAGTCAGCACTCTCATGCATGCTGAGCCGCGCGCGAGTATATCTGCTCGGCAGCGTGGCGGGCTGTGGCGGCACTTTGAAATTAATATAGTAAAGAATTCCTGTGCTTCGAGACTGTCCTGGAGTGCGGCACTGTCTTGTATGTAAAGACATTTATATGAGTGGGCAAGAGGAGCAGAAACACAGTAAACAGTAGAGCCAAGGAGAATTAAGAACAGAACTGNTTGAATTATGGATGGGTTAAGAAAAGAAACTGGAACAAAGTTATGTTTTTAAAAAATACTGCTTTTAATGTGAATTTAACTGTAAAAAAACTTTTATGGGTTTATTTATCAATTTATTAGTTTTATAATTATTCTCTAAATTTTTGTAAATAACTTTTTATGTGAAATATTTGAAAATAGTTAGTTATTGTACTAATGTATGACCTTAATGGTCAAAGTAGTTATAATATTTGTATCAGCATTAAGTATGATATTGATGCTATTCCCCACCTGTGTGATACAGGATGGTTCATAGGATCTGACTTAATGTTACCAGGCACAGACTATAAGGCGTCTTGAAGGTTGGGGATAGATCAAACATAATTTCATCATGTCTTGGTTTTAACAGGTTTATTTGACGGGAATTCATACACACATTCCCGGCAATGCAACTACTTTTCCGAGAATTAACTCATACATTATTGACCCTGCGAGTTCTGGGCTTGACCGGATGGGTGGGGTATGGCGTGCATTGTGACAGCTGAGTTTCTACGTTGACTATGGCATGCGTCAATTCCCCTCCGGCTTCTGCGAAGCTGGCATAACTCGCGCCAAAAATTTCGGGAATCGGTTGCACGTCTATAGCTCCCGTTCTGTGCTGTGGTTTTCACTACATTCGCGCTCCGTCTCTCGTGGACACGCGACAGCTGTGACCCCCTCCACTTCGACTTTTCTCCTTCCTTCCTCTTGTCCCCTCTACTCACTCACTAACACGCCCGGCCAGCTGGGCCACCACTCAAGGTTGCGTGTCTGCTCTGTAAGAATTAACAAGGACGAGCGGGAGGAGCAAGTTCGAGAGAGCAAGGCGGGAGAACGAAGGGAGTTTAGCGAGGAGCGGAGGCGGAGGGAGATTAGCGGAGAAGTAGGCCACTGTCCACTTGATGGTGGACAATAGTGAAAGTGGCGAGAATGGCGAGAGCCGGCGAGAAATGCGAGAGCAAGTGTGGACGAGAGTAGCGAGGAGCAGAGACATAGCGAGGCAGAAATTAGCGAGGAGCGGAAATGGGAGAAAACGAGAGGTCAATTTCACTGGACGGTGGAAAATGATATGAGATAGGTCAGGTGGTCTGGTGAAAAACTGCAGCGCCGGCCGATAAGAAAAACGTAGAAACTGGC
>NQII01004440.1:30702-90404 GCA_002778355.1 Clitarchus hookeri
GACAGTGAAACATAATGCGAAGATAGCGGGCAATAGTAATAAGCAACACAGCCCTATGAGCTATATCAGTGTCCCAAGGGTGCACATGTCACTGCGCCAGCCGATAATGAAGTTTGGAGATCCGGCGATAACACACCCAAGCCATGCACCGCCAGCCGATAAGAAACACCGGGCCAGAAGTACATGCACGCACGGGAAGATGCATGTGAAGAAGATGGGCGAGGAAGCAGACGATGAAGAGACAGTAGGCGAGAAGCGAAGAAACAAAGAGAGGTACACCGATCAAAAAACGAACTCGAGAGACCGCAGCAAAATCCGAGGACGAGCCTGGAACAGTACAGAGAGCACAACAGCACGAGAGGAAGGAAACACAGCCTTCCCCCCTCCACCCCCTGCAAGCTGTCCAGGACCACAGTAAGGGTGGTAAGAAGCCTCCTCATCCAGCGAAAACAGACACAGTGTGACGTGAGGTAATTGTTTACTCATGTCACCCGCTAAGAAAAAGAGACTTAGGGCAGGCAGGCCCGAACTGATGCCGAAACTTAAGTGCGACACAGTGTTTTCAGTTTTACCTGTGTTTATCCTATGTAAATGAGGAAGGTAGGCTTTCAGCCGAAAGGTGTGTAATGCCACACATAAGTGTGATGAAGTGTTTTTTGTTTAATTTACCTGTGGGGGTAAGGTACCAAGATAGGCCATCAGCTGGGTGCCGAGTTCAAATGTGTTAACTTTTTTGTTGTGTGTTGACATTTGCCCGCCGTAGGAGCAGCGGCAGAGGAAGGATAAGATAAGGGTCCTATTTTTGTTCTTGACACAGCATGTGAGCCGCCTTACCAGTAAAACATACCATGTGTAAGTTTATCGATATGTTAAGTGTGTGTTTGCTTCTGCTTACTTTAAGACCATTTGTAAAAATGGCAGAGCGCCAGACATTAGCAAGGACAGAGTTTCCCAGCCTAGGAGATAAGAGGGCAGCCTAGGAGATAAGAGGGCAGCCTAGGGGATAAGAGGGCAGCCTAGGAGATAAGAGGGTTTTTTTATTTGTATGGCCTACGAGCCGACATACAAGTAACATATGTACCTGTCACATATGTAAATACTGTCAGTCAGATGTGCAAATTACCGGCCTTCTGCCACATCTTTGTTTGCCTATGATGTTCAAGACAGTCCCCGAGTTGCAAGGGCGAAGGAAGCACAGAAGAGCAAATAAGTACTGTCAAAGTACTGTGATCCGGAGGGATCACTGAGGGCATTTAGTAAAATGTGTAAACTGTGTAACCCTGTAAAAATGTTGTAACCCTGTAAGAAGGTTTGTAAGTACTCTACGGAGTCCAAGCTGTGTATCCTGTTTATGTTTTGTTTATATTTTTTTTCACGAGTTCAAATATGTAGCCTGAAGTTACACTTGTACAGTAGTAACGTACAGTCCACGGCAGAAGTAGAACCCAGAAAAAGTCTGTCATTTTTTTGTGCCAACCCCTAACGCCGTGGACTAGTAGATGAGGTGTTTTAACCGTCCCAATAACCTTAGAAGTTAGCTTTTATTCCCAGTGTATGAGGCCTGCGAAAAAATTTGGAAAGAATGTACCATGTGAATAGCCACCTTGTTTGTAATCGCAGAGCCAGAGTGTTAGACCCTTGTAGCAGGTAGGCAGGAGGGCTCGTCTGATACAGGACAGACACACAACCTTGAGTGGCGGCCCAGCTGACCGGGTGTGTTAGGGAGCATGGAGAGGGGATACAACGAAGGAGGAGATACAGATAAGTGGAGGGGGTCACAGCTGTTGTGCGTCCACGAGACATGGAGTGTGCGAGGCTGCGCGAACATAGAGAAAGCTACAGCATGGGAACGAGACAGAGGTACAACCAAAAACCGAATTTTTGGCGCAAATTGTGCCAGCTTCGCAAAAGCCAGGGGGATTTGACGGGTGCCATATTCAACGTAGAAACTCAGCCATCACAAGGCACACCATACCCCATCCCTTCCCGCTGGCACAGGATGAAGGCTGTTGTCAGTGATGCTTCCAGGGCCCGATGCATTCCAGTTCCATTCATCACGCATACACAATCAGCAACCTGCAGAATCCAGCAGTGAGGTTCGCTACACTTCGAATTTTTCAGCACCTCGAGATCCCTCTCCCCACCTTGATCGTTGGGCTGCTTCGTGCTCGATGCACTTCGCGATCTTGTACTGAGCTACCCAGGTTCCCAACATCCATGACGAGGGTACTTGCGCACCAGCCAGTTGGTCCGTGACTGATATTTGAATATTCCCAGCCACCTCAGAATCTGGGTATCACCTATCCATAATTTGGAGATGCAACGAGTGTCGGAATAATCCCGCCGCACTCGCAGAAGCCCTCGCCTTCGCTGGTTTCAAGAGGCGAGCAGATTCTAGTGAGAAAGCAGCCACAAGCACGATGTTCACCCACGACAACTCGGCTTGTCTGTTGTGTTGTGACTTTACCTTCAGTAATAAGTTTGAAAACTAATTTTTTTAAATAACTAGTGGCACTTTCATTTTAAAATGTGTGCAGAAAATAACACATATTAGATAATTAAATTATTCATATATTGTAATTTGATTTTATTAATAACTAAAATAAAAATACATCATAAGTGAATGTTGTCTACCTGGCAGAAATTGTACAGTAAAATATCACATTAAAATTAATAAATCAGAGTGAATTGTAGTGAAGAGTTTTCGAACTAACAGCACACATTGGTTTCTGTTTTACTTTGACATGGTAAGTCTTTAAACTTGCTGCAACCTCGTCATTGCAAGGTTGTATGTGTGCAGCACGCATGTAGCAATAATTCTAGCCTCCACCAAAAGAGCTTGCAGCAAGCTTTTCGTACGAAGTCAGCTACAAGCTTGTCTTGACAAGTCAGCTACAAGCTTGTCTCGCCAAGCCTACTGCAATATTTCCTACCAAGCCTGCTGAAAGCTTGCCGTGCCAAGTTTTATGCAAGCTCTTTTGGTGAAGAATTTAATCCTTGCTACAAACTTGCTGCACACATATAGCTGACACAGGAAGGTGTCCTGCTTCTCAGACCGTTTGCCACGGCGCACGTCTGCCGCTTCAACCACGCTGCATTATTCAGCACCATTGTAACCAGTGCACAGCGAATGCAGCAGTGCAGCTCAACAACCCCCCTTCCTCCTTAAGAATGATGGCCTGGGTGCATTATGGCAGGTCCAAGGCATATAAATTGTAGGACAATTCAAAAACAAATATTTGAAGAAAATAAAGACACACTAAGAGACGGGGACGCTCAAAGGTGCCTCTACTAGAGTTACAATGTTTTCATTTTGTAATTTTCAAATTAAAATGTCTTTCATCTCAGTTGTTTCATCCTCATTTCATGCCATCCAAGATTAAATTGTAACTGTATGTATACTGGGTAATTTGTGTCTTTATTTTGTTAATTGTTCATGCAAGGGATTATGTACTTTTATTTGTTGCAAGTTACAAGAAAGTATAAAGTAGTGCAGGCGAACAGTGTGCTGCCATATTTCGCGCCACGCAAGCTCGCCAGAGTCAGTCGCCGTCTAGTGTCTCAAGGGGTCGGTCACATCGCGTGTGGGCTCCAGGTGAACTCAAGTTTTTGCACCGAATTATGTAGCTTGCAATAGTAACGTAATTCCCGGAACCTTTTTCGTTTAATTTCTCATCCGGAGTCCCCACCCCTTCTTTCTCAGGACTTGAATCGCCTGGGGAAGCATAATTTCACAGTAAATCCACAGTGGCCATTCGCACCCTTTTGCAGTTTAGCCTATCTGGTGGGCCGTACACCAGAACCCACATAAGTTATCACCCAGAGTGGTGTAAAGTGTTTGTGTAAGGATAATTACATGCAAGTTTTCAGATTTCCTGTCTTTTATTTCCAGCACTGCCTTCGGGCATTTTGGGGTAGGAGTTCGCTTCAACTCGCCTTCACTTAATGCAACGGAGTCAGCTTAACAATCAGCATGCTCAACGTAGAGCTTTTCACATTTAGAGGAGTGTGGGTCAGCCTGGAGAGCTCCACTTTACAACAGAAGTGAGTATCAGGCGTAAGGACCGTCTGATTCTCCGGGTCTGAAGGGCTCATCCAACAATTCACCTAAGGACTGTATATGTCCGGGCGAACCGCCCGCCATACCCTGACTGTCTATGAAGTTTCGATAAATTAATAGACATTAATGTGTCCTATACATGCATTATCGGCAATAAATAGCCAAGGAGCTATGTATGCAAGTTTCATGGGTGAGTAATGTAATACATTTGGAGTTTTAGCATGGAAAGAGTATATAGTGTAGTGAATTGTACTATGTAGTATTGCACCTGAGTGTGAGAATTTAAGAGCTTACGTACCTTTGCCACCAACCATGCAAAATGCAGCATATCTAACCAAATTAAACCCAATTTCACGATAGGTGAATCAAAGGAGGTGGATGAACCTATGCGAGTTTACTTATTTCATAACATACAATCTCGTATCGGCACACTCTCCCCCTGCAATCACATATCGTGAAGTAAGGTTCTGTTAAGTTAGGTCTTATTCCATATAACATGGTTAACGAACCCAAATAATATGTAATTTACATAAATGTTATGTGTTTTACATCACAATTTCCCTGATCTTCATAGGACACCCCTTTATCGCAATTCGGAGGTATGTAAAACGATTATTGTGATGCTTCTAGATAATTCGTGCTCAGTGTAATTAGTAACTACGATTTAACGTGATAAGGGAACTTCAATGTCATTGGAATTTGCATACCTTTTGTGTTTCACCAAACAACTTCCCTGATCATCTTAGCCCTACCCACTGTCGAATTTGCTAGTATGTAATGCGAATATCGCGGTGCCCCTAGTAAATTCGTGTTCGCTGTAATTATTAATGTCGATTTATACCATTTTCCAGGAAAATTTATTTCGTTTTCGGGAAAGCCCATACACATTCTATATAATTATCTATTATTTTAATGTTACCTGACGGTGGGGGATAGTAATGTAGACGTCGTCCGGTGACTATGTTAAGAAAAATTAAAACACTACACAACATTCCTATTTCGAATATAATGGGCGGCAGCTCACTGGGTGAGCACGAAGTCACAGGTCTCAGTATCGTGGGCCGAACGACCACGTGGCTGTATCCCCTGACAGACATGTACAAATTTACAGGAAAACATATAATGTAGCCGGGGTATTCAGGCTCCCCAGAATGCCTCAGTATTATCTCTTTACCTTTTTAACGAAGGAAGCCTCCTTGAGGCATCGATGACTTCCTGGATAGGGCCAGGGCCCGAAATATAACACTAAATGAGAACTCACAAGTTTCGGTTAACACAAGTAAATTGCATTACCGAATAGCGTACACAGTTGCATGTATATAATGCAAATTAAAGTAGACCTGACTCACAAGGCCTACTATCGACCATTATCGTACAAAAAGGGCAAGAATGGTGCTAAAACTTACAATACTAATTAAACCTCCGGTGTTGGTAAATTGAGCTGCCAGAGGGGTACTGCGAATGTGGGGAAGACTATTGGTAAACTAAATAAAAGTTCCAGTAAATTACGATAACCTATGGCAGTTAAGTGTTCAGAACCAAGTATGAAAATCTTCCGTGATGCGATGCACATGCATCCACTAAGACTCGTGGAATCAGACTGCCAGAGGTAGCACGAGCAAACTGCGTCCTTGCTGAGAGCTCGAGTCATCCCGCGAGGTATCTTAGTTTACTGACCTCATTACATAAACATGTAAAACATAGAGACAATAGGACCCTTCAACGTTCGAAATGGACATCCCTTAGCTTAAGGAGAGTTCATAGTTCTTTCTTAAGCACTAATTTAAATACAAAACGTGATTATGTGGTGCCTTGCAGAGCACATGGAAAATTTAGGTCTGTTAAGTTTTGGGGCACTCTATGACCAAAATGGTCAGGCTAAAATAAAGACTAATTATTTCCCACATCACTAATTGGCTTGATAAGAGACACAATTACACTCGGAGAATTATATAGAACACTTCAAATACCCTAGCCTTGTTACTTTACACCTCAATAAATATGCATGTAGCATGTATTAATTCTGCGATTACTTCGCAATCTCCTAAGGGTGAATTTCAGGAACATGTGCCCATGGGCAATAAATTCTAATGCTATTTAATACACATTCTAATACTTGATTCCTATCCTAACTACACAGATCTCTCTAGGGAATCCACAGGCACTCGATTGGATCACTCTGTATCTGTTCATGACCCATTCCCAAGTAAATGATGCGGACACCTATCGGGATGCACGATGTGCGTGCGCCACGGGCAGCACAGGTGTAGTAATTGTGGGCCGATGACGTCATGACAGTGGCTGTGCCAGGCCATGCAGGAGTGGTCCATGTCAAATGCCCTCGTATCCAGGAGGCCACTGTTAAGGTGGGCAGGGGCAGCTCAAGGCCGCATTGTGCTGCAGGTGATTGAGCAGTGCCTCGGCCGGGGGCGCAGCCATCTCGGCGAGATGAGCTGTACAGAGCTGGTTCGCCCTGCTCCAGGGTTGCATGCCAACTGGTGTCGGTTCAACTTACCCTTGGCAGGTGACATCTTACTGGTTCGGCAGAGTCGGTCGGCTGGTACTGCACCTGCTCGGCAGGTTGGTGATTCTGCCACCATCGAGATACTGCTACTGCTGTTGTTGCGGTACTTCTGCGACCTGCATCGATGCCGTTTAGGGAGGTATGGCCACCCTGTCAAAGAGATGCTCGACCCTGAACTGGACCTGGCCACCTGTGAGTCATGTGACCTGGCAGTATGAAACGTGGCATTTAGGAGTGCATATGTGACCCGGTAAGCCTCCAACATCATGCTGCCGGGCGCCAGGGCACCTTGTTGTCAGTCGTAATTCCAGAAGCTCCCTGTGGAGTCGGACATCCCCACAGCTCGTGGTGCTGCCATGGCAGCTGATGACCCAGATGTCTTTGAGGGCGTCGGGGTTGGTGGACCTGGTAGTCCGAACATGCCTGATGCCAGTGATTGCCATCCCTATCGGCCATGACTACTTTGGTCAGTTGCCTCTGATTGATGTTTCCTTGGGGTGCCAATGCGCCCGGTGTTGGCACCTCCGGCATGGCCGATAGGTAGTCACAATGGAATTTAACTTGCCTTGGCGCACCCATTTGGATGATGTCGTCGGTCTTTCCCAGCCTTCGTACCACTGTGTTGAGTCCAGTCCATTGGGTGGCGAACCCTGCACAGAAATTGGCACGTGCAGCCAACTGCTGGTGTTCTCGCACGTATACATGTTGTTCAATTTGCAGCTCTTTCGGGGGCCGTGTGGTTTCTGACAGCCACTGTTGGACCTACCGTCCCTGTCGTTCCCTGGTCAGTTCGAACGTCTGCAGATGATGTCCTTCTTGTGTCTCCGTTTCTTTTCTAGGGTCCTGAGTTCATAATCGGTTGTGGGTATGCATATCCCCCAGGTCGTGCCAGACCGTGTCCATATAGTAATTCTGCGGGCGAGAGGCCTGAGGCTTAGTTCAGCCGGTTTCTTAGACAGAACAGTATCTCTGGGACATGGGTGGCCCAGGTAGTGTGATCATCCCCCATGTGAAGCCAGAACTCCATCTTGAACTCTTGCTTCCTTTGGTCTGTGGGATTCACACGGGGTGTGTACACTGCAGTGGTATGGTGTACTGCCGACACTTGGTGCAGCATTCCCACCATCGCTTTTCTCTAAACTGTGGTTCGTTGATGGAGAAGATTACCTTTGGGTAACCCCAGTGGATCAAGAAATAATTCTGCAATGCTCCTGTTAAGTTTCTGAGTCATGAACTCTTGGAGGGGGGATAAGCCTCGCACCACCTTGTGCACAAATCAGTCACCACCAATAAAAATCTCTTCCTGTTTGGGGTGCAGGGATAACCGTTGGTAAACTAAACAAAAGTTCAAGTAAATTACATTAACCTATGGCAGTTAAGTGTTCAGAAAATAGTATGAAAGTCCTCCATTATGCAATGCATATGCAGCACCTAAGACTCGTGGAATCAGACTGCCAGAGGTAGCATGGGCGAACCGCATCCTCGCCAAGAGTTCGAGCCATCCCGCGAGATATCTTAGTTTACTGACCTCATTACATAAACATGTAAAACATACAGATAAAACGACCCTTCAATGTTTGGGGTGGACATCCCTTAGCTTGAGGAGAGTTTAGAAATCTTTCTTAAGTACTAATTTAAATACAAAACATGATTATGAGGTGCCTTGCAGAGTACACGGAAAAGTTAGGTCTGTTAAGTTTTGGGGCACTCTATGACCAGAACGGTCAGGCTGAAAGAAAGACTAATTATTTACCACATCACTAATTGGCTTGATAATAGTCACAATTATACTCGGAGAATTATATATAACACTTCAAATACCCGACCCTTGCTACTCTACCTCATTAAATATGCACAAATCGTGCATTAATTCTGCGATTACTTCGCACTCCCCTAAGGGCGAATTTCACGAACATTTGCCCATGGGCGATTAATTCTATTGCTATTTAATACACATTTTTACACTGATTCCTATCCTAATTACACAGAGCTCTCTAAGGAATCCACAGGCACTCGATTGGATCACTCAGTATCAGATCATCACCCGTTCCCAAGTGAACGATGTGGAGATGCATCGGGATGCACGACGTACATGTTCAGCGGGCCGCACTGATGTAGCGACCGTGGACCGATGATGTGATGACAGTGGCCGTGCCAGACCACGCAGGAGTGGTCCACGTAAATATTATTTTACTGTTTGTTTATTTTATTACGTCCGTAAGATCTTTTTAGAATACATATCAGTACAAAGACATTGGACAAGTCAAATTACGGCATGTATTCTTAGTTTATACACTAAACATATTAAGTGTGCACGCCCACGCACACACGCATATATGTCAGATTGCACGTACACACATCATATCCTTCCCGACCATTCTTTCACTTCTAATGATTAAAACATCTTTACAATAATTTTGTCCTATTCCATCCTCTGTTATAGTAGAAATCCTCTTCTACTTCATAATTTGCATGTAATTTTGCAATTATTTTCTATCAAGTGGTTTTTACAGTGCCCATGCCGGTTTTCCTCCCTCGCCAAGGCGTATGGGGCTCAGCTCTGAGACTTACTTAGGTCCTATCCCTGCCGAAAACAATCGATTCTCCTATTAGTTTTAATGTAAGTTAGAAAAAATCACATCGCTTCTTCTTAATTTGACTAATCTTCTTCCAACTTACTGTTCTTGTAAAATAGTAGAATTTATTTATTTTTACCAAGATCTATAAAGTAGATCTTGTATTTTATATTTCATAAGTTTACACGTATGTTCTAGTTGCCTTACACTGAATCAACTTCAGTCACTTTAAAATCAGAAATTTGTGAGAGAATTAGGAAAGAAGTTCTCTCAGGGTCCGAAAAGCCAATCAAATCTGTGCAAGTGGACAAACATTCGTGACGTCTGCTGGTCGTGACGTTGTTTCTTCCACGTTGGAATGGAAGCTGGTGGTGTCATGTGGTGAATTTAGATTGCGAATGTTTTAAGTGGGGTTCGAAACAAAAAAAATCGTGGGAACGCCGCAGTGTTTGTTTAAATTATATGTTGACGTTTTCAACTTAGTGTACGGGTCTAGCAAGTATTTTCTGCCCGCACAGACGACTGCTTGACCCACCTGTGGGTTGTAATGCTAAAGTTAAAAAGATGTGTGATGTATTATACCCTTGGTGAACGTTAATAATACGAAACGATATTATTAAACCAGCTTATGGACAAAACTGGGAGGGGCTAGTTTTTGGTACTTTTAAGTGTACTGCTTGTAATGGACTTCTGAGGCAGGCACTGTCAGACTCAAATAACGGGCCCCCTGTGAAATAAATAGGACAAGATGTCTGTGTCTAACGATCCAAGTTTAATGGACTTCATGTTAGAGCGTGAAGATCCATTTGGCTTGAACTTCCTTGAGCGAGATCCGCTGTACCCTGGTGTAAAAATGGAACAGAAGGATATGTTGAATGTAAGTAGGCGTGACATCCAGACAGTATTTACACGACTGGCACCCGACCTTTTTACCGGTATAGTAACGGTACCGCTCCACTGAAGCTCTCAAATTTACATTTACATTGGAGCTCCCGTATATTGATGTAATAAAACTTTTATTTGGTACCCAATGGCAAAGTATTAAGCCATACCATATGTGTCATTCTTGCCCTAAGTTTCCGCCATAAGGAATACATACGTTTTGGAAAGTAGCTTGGCTTACTTTATTACATGATCGTATGTCAAAGACTGGTTATAAAAACAATTTGACTAGGATGGCATCAACAATCTCAGGTTTGAGTGATAGTCTTGAGTCTGCACAAATAAGTGAGAGATGAGTTTGTGTTCAGCACTGCTGCAGTTCTTGATTTTAGATTGTGGTTTTCAGCAGGGCCTATTGCTGCCAATAATACATTTCTGAACTGTTTTATTAAAAAAAAATCTTTGCATTCTGGNTCATCTCGCCCTAAAAAAAATCTTTGCATTCTGGTCAGGCCTACCAACAAAACGGCCAAACATTAACACCACTTGGGAAATTATTATATGCATCCAGTATGCGTGCCCCTACCTCTTAACATTCAGCATAGGCCACATTTGCAACAGTGCGAATTTAGCACACAAATAGCACATTATTTTGTGTTAGGTGTTTGCGTAAAACATTTTTCAGTTCACCTATTTACCTACCTTAAAAGGCTCCTTTTTCCATGTTCAATTTGACTCTTAACTAAGTGTTGAATATTAAGTTATAGAAGTACTGCAGTTATTATTGTCAGAGCATTTGTTTTTGCCAGTCGCACAGCCTTTAACCATATTTTGTTTGCAAGTAAGCACATAATTTTTTTCTTCATGAACATTTCTCCACTGATCTTTCACAAAAGTTTACCTCTGAAATTTTCTGTGTTCATTCATAAATTAAAGGTAATTGGAAGTTAAGTGACTTTTCTGGGAAAAAAAATCACCGGAAAATGGTATATTTCCACTCTACTAATGACTCGGAACACGAATATACGAGGGGCATCGCTTTAAAATAAGTGCAACATATTTTAAAAAATTGAACAAGTTTGTGAGATGACTGTTTCTGACAGTTTGTTTACGTTTATGAACGAAACGTTTTATGCCAACAAAAGTTGTTTTAATGAATTCAGCATAGCTTACCTAGTTGATATTGAAGCGGCCGTAGTGTTAAAATAAGTAGAACATATTAAAAAAAACTTGCGAAATATGTTTGTTTGTGTCTATTAACGTCAGAGGAATTATACCAGCCCCCTACCTAGGTGAGTCAATTTACATTCTTTTGGTGTGTTTTACGGTTCCTTTAAATCCCTGCAATCCTACATTCGTATTTTAGTGTAAAACCCAAACATCCTAGGTTAGTGTAAAACCCAAACATCCTAGGTTAGTATAAAACCCAAACATCCTAGGTTAGTGTAAAACCCTACTATCCTAGGTTAGTTTAAAACCCTAACATCATAGGTTAGTGTAAAACCCAACAATCCTAGGTTAGTTTAAAAATGTAAAATAGTGATTCGCCCATCGTGGGGTTAGGTTTTGTTAGGTTAGGTGGGCACATATTACGAAATTAGTCGGACGTTAATGCCCCTAGTATATTCGTGTTCTGCATCATTAGTAGAGTAGAAATATATCATAATTTTAAATTTTTATTGTGTTTTTCAGAAAAGCCCCTAAACTAGATAATTACCGAATATCAATTAACTCGCCTAGAAGGCAGCTGGTACAATTCTTCTGTCAATGTCCAATTCAACCTTACCTCTCTCAACGAAACACCATGTTCCACTAAAATGCCACATACACTAATATAACGTACTAAGTCACTCGTTCATAGGCGAATGTAATGCACAGAAGCACTCGTTCTTGCTTTCTCCGTTTAAAATCTACCGGATTGGGATGTCACGACTCGCCCCGGCAAAGACACAATGGCTACTGAGCTGTTAAAAAAATTTACGTTAGCAACGCGTTATGGTGATGTAACAATACCCACAAGCCAATACGGTGACGGCAGGAATCATGACTTCACCAAAAATCATGACGTCCGTTGTAAACAAAGCGGCGGACTACTCTTATTTTTAACTATTTTATTTAATATGTTCTACTTATTTTAACATGACACCCTCCTGAATATTAAGAAGGTAAGCTGTGCAGAACCCATTAATGCTACTTTAGTTTATCTAGGACGTTTCCTTCAGAAAAGTCATTAAACTTAATAATTACAGAGACCGGTAAATTGCCTTTGTGTAGGCATACTCAAGCTTCAGTAAGTTGTTCATTGGCTGTTGCTCCACTTTTGCCTGAGAACAGGTGGTAAGGGATTTGGCCCTCTTATTCCTGTGTGTTACTTAATGGCTCAAGTGTGCCCAGGGCGTAGCTTACAAACTGCAATCCAATTAAAACAAAAGTGAAGTGTGTATATGTTTCAAGTCTAGGTTTGTTCTCAAATTAATTTGCAAAATTTCCAGGACTCTACTTGTAAGTCACCAACAGAAAATGTGTTAACTTGTCCTCAGTGCATTTGTAAGTAGTTGTTTTAATGTTATGGGTATTGAAAGTAACGTATAACACAAAGAAATTCCAAGTGCATCTTGCACAGCACTGGATATTGTTTTTATAACTGCCCCATCAAAAAGCAGTCAATAGTTTTCCACCTGCGGCATTATTAAACTTCAGCACCTGATGCGACTAGATTTCTCATTTTCACACATGTGTGTGTTCATTTTTCATATAATGCAGATTGTTATTTCTTCACAGAAGAGTGTGAGTGAAGAGATTTGGGTGGCCCTTAACAGCGAGGTCTTGAGAGCCAATAAGGGTGATTGAGATTAGTATGGAGCAGCACCAGAATGAAAGGGCGGGGGAAACTGGAGATCCCCGAGGAAACCCGCCGACTAGTGACACGGCCTGGGGTTGAACCTGGTTTGCCTTGATAGGAGGCAACCAGACTAACAGCTCGGCCATCGTGGCCCCTACACGGAAGACTCCTGGGATGACTGAAAACATGGAAATGGCCATTGGGTGTCAAAAAGTCTCTATTTAAGAGAGGTGTAATAGCATATACATTCTTAATATAGGTTGCCAAAATTTAAAAAAAAAATGACCTTTCTTGGTATTTGACTTCTTGGAATGGGCCTTTTTGGAATTTGACTCTTAACCATCTAAGCTACAGAAACACAATTTAAAATCTGCAATTCGTAAAATGACATAATTACATTTCTCAATTTTTTAAAATTTATTGGTAATTATTAAGTTATGGGGCTTTTCTGAAAAACACAAAAATAATTCAAAATTATGATATATTTCTACTCTACTAATCACGTAGAACACGAATATACTAGGGGCATTAACGTCCGACTAATTTCGTAATATGTGCCCACCTAACTTAACAGAGCCTAACCCCACAATGGGTGAATCACTATTTTACATTTTTAAACTAACCTAGGATTTTTGGATTTTACACTAACCTAGGATTGTAGGGTTTTACACTAACCTAGGCTGTTTGGGTTTTACACTAAACTATGAATGTAGGATTCTAGGGATTTAAAGGAACCGTAAAACACACCAAAAGAATGTAAATTGACTCACCTTGGTATAATTCCTCCAACGTTAATAGACGTAAACAAACATATTTTGCAAGTTTTTAAAATATGTTCTACTTATTTTAACATTACGCCCTCTTGAATATGAACAAGGTAAGCTGTGCAGAACCCATTAATGCAACTTTTGTTGGTCTAGGACATTTCGTTCGGAACCTTAAAAAACTGGCTAAACAATCATTTCACAATTTTGTTCAATTTTTTTTATATGCTGTACTTATTTTAAAGCTACGCCCCTAGTATATTTGTGTTGTACGTGATTAGTAGAGTAGAAATATATCATAATTTTGAATTATTTTTGTGTTTTTCAGAAAAGCCCCATAACTTAANATTAGTAGAGTAGAAATATATCATAATTTTGAATTATTTTTGTGTTTTTCAGAAAAGCCCCATAACTTAATAATTGCCAAAATTGGTATAAAGCCTAGATAAGAAGCTGCATTAGGCCCTGTATAAAAATGATCTGACCACCCTACTAACGTACAGGATGTCTTGTGTCTGGCCAACGTTGATTATTGTGACGCCTATGAGGAAGGGTTCTGCTCTCGTGTGATAATGGCCATGTAAAGCATTGTTCTCAGTTGGAAATAATTTTATGAATACTGATTTTATGTAATTAAACATACATAGTTACTTTTATATGTTAATCAAAAAGTGTTCTATAACTTTTATCCACATTAAGTTTGCATGTTGCATATTATAACTGGTGTTTTTTCTTGGCAATAAAATTTGGATGACAAATGAATTCATACATACAAAATAATAGCTGAAAAAGAAATTAAAAAAAAAATTACCTGCTACAATGTTGGTTCTGGAACTATCATTCTTACTGTGCTCACCGTCAAGATCTTCATGATGTTACTTTGGTTTCTCTTGATCTTTGATCTTTTTCTCTGTCTGCTGCCTTTTATTCCCTACCTGCCAATTCATAACATCCCGCCCTATCGCAGCANATCTTTGATCTTTTTCTCTGTCTGCTGCCTTTTATTCCCTACCTGCCAATTCATAACATCCCGCCCTATCGCAGCATTTCTTCTACAAACTGCACTTGACCAGCTTGGATGTGCATTATTACTTGCAGTTGTCTCAACTGCGCCTGAAGCATCCCCTGCACAATGCTCTGCACACAATTGCTTCATGATCCCATCTGGTGAACGTAGCTCCCACTATGACACTTCTCTTCTGCACGATAGTCCAGGGACAGCGATTGTTTCCTAACGTATCCCATCTGGTGAACGTAGCTCCCACTATTCTCTTATGCACGATAGTCCAGGGACAGCGATTGTTTCCTAATGTATTTTTCCCTTAGCTACTGTAGTCGCTTAGNTTCTCTTATGCACGATAGTCCAGGGACAGCGATTGTTTCCTAATGTATTTTTCCCTTAGCTACTGTAGTCGCTTAGCTCACCTTCTAGCTCCTCTGCCAGTAATATTCTCAGTAATACATTAATTCCACATGCATCACCACTGTCTTAACAATCCTATTGCCTTAACAATTCCTTTTTCTAGTTTTCTTCACTCTCCCCACTCCTGATTTGTATGCCTCTTGTATGGTCAAGCCCCTAATTACATTAGAGCATAAAGCATTCATCTCAGCTTTTTACTTAATCTTTCAATTTCTGCCTCCTTATTTGTTCTTTACACATGTCATTTACTCGTTATACGAGTGTGTGCAGTGTGCATCTGAGAATAGGTTTTAACAATGTTCACTCTTGTATAATTTGTTTCTAAATTCATGCCTGTTTAGGAAAAGTTATGTGTAGTGGGACTTTTAACCTTCTCTAAATTTTTGAGTGACAGTCCTCAAGGTCCTTAGTTGAATCCCAAGCCAGGGCTGGCAGTGAGATTTGTAGGTGTCGAGCCTGTAGTGTAGTCTGTTGCTGCGCCATCCCTATTTCAAGAACCTCATCAGTTCACCAGCTTGACTGGGAATGAATGGACTGTTCCTAGGACAAAGCAAGCTTCCGGCGGAAATCATTCCCGGAATTCTATCATTTACGCCACTGAAACACCTGTGTGACATTGATAAGTGCTGGCAACATATAATCCTCTGGCTCATTAGTTATTTTTTAACTCTGCAAGTTGACCCCTACGATCTAAACAAGTTTTGCCCTTTTGACATTGGTAAAAATGGAGTGAAGAGTTGTAAGGTGCTCATCACTGCTTTCCAACCACCTTTTGTTTAAGATGCTAAATGAAGCTTGATATTAATCTGCTGTCTGGAACTAACAAGACAGTTTGAAAGTAGCATGTACCTACATATTTTCCAATCTCATGTTAGTCACATTTTTCCAATGAGCTATCACAGAAGTGAATAATTGTTAGAATAGTCTATATACTTTGTAGTTACAATCTTTACATTTAGAAAAGGAGGCAGAAAACACAACTACTCAACAGCTTGATACTCGTGGATACACATACAAGACAAGTAGATGAACACATTTTCCACACGGATGCGGGGTCGTGGCATTTTGCTTTCTGGGCCAGCTTCTTCAAGCAACGAATGTACGTGTCGAATCATGAGTACTCTACGAACCTGTGAGTACTTGTGATTTTTGTCTCATTTTTAAATGTAATTAGTAGTCTACCAGCCTATTACCACCATATCTTTTAGTTTCAATTTTGGTTTATTTGGATTGTTTTAAGAATGAAGTCGACACAGAATAAAACATTCACGTGGAGTTGTTTTCAGAGATGAAACNGTTTATTTGGATTGTTTTAAGAATGAAGTCGACACAGAATAAAACATTCACGTGGAGTTGTTTTCAGAGATGAAACCATTCTCATTTTATTTATGCTGACCATACCAGCCCACCCTGCAAAAGATACATACATGCCTGGCATATCCAGAAACTAATCTGATTTGAATTTTTCATGTAGATTGTGTTTGTTGAAGTAAAATAAAATAGTTTGGTAAGTTACACAATGAAATGGCCTATCACTGTTGCATAAAGATGACTGTTAGAATTTTGTTCTATGTATTAGTAGTTATAGTTAGCATGCATACTGCTGTTCAAAATGCCATTTGGTTCATATTAAAAAATACTTTGTAACAGCTGGTTACATGGTATTGCATATTGAAATAATGCAGAGGTGCATTCTGAGATGCGTAATTCAGGAAATTGGTAGTAGCGGTCGTCTTTTATTGCCGACAGAGCGACTTGTGGCAAAGCAACCCCGACGAGTTCCTGGACTCGCTGCTGAAGTTTGACGACCACCCCTTCCTGAGCGACCAGGAGCTGCTGTCGGGCCCGAGCCTGTTGGAGCTTTCAGACTCGACGGACGTCTCGGTCCCGCCGAGCACGTGCTCGGACAGCGGGGTGTCGAGCGACCAGCAGCTGTCGCCCGGCACGCCCGAGCTGGACGACGAGGAGGAGTGTCAGGAGGAGACTGTTGAGCTGGACACGTCGGTGTACAACTTGCTGGACAACAGCAGCCTCAGCGAAGTCACCATAGAGGACGACCAGGCCGTCATCAGCATGAGTGAGTGCCTGCCTGCAGGCTCTCCGTTCACTTTGGATCTAGAGCCCCATTAAGGGGAATTCCTAGTGAAGAATATTAAATGCCCATCTGGCCATAAGAAAGCATTGCGACTGCAATGGAAAATAGCAGAAAAGAAACTTTGCATGCATTCTCTTTCTTCAGAATTGTAAGTGGTGACTGTAGGGTTTTAATACAGCAATCTGCCCAGTAAAGATACATCATTGTCACTGAAGTTTAAAACACTGTTTTACAGAAGAGTGAATATTGTAAACAGAAGGCTATTTACAGCAATTTTTGCTGAATTTGACTCATTTCAACAACCAAATTTAGACTGTTTTTCAATAACCAAATATTTGAATGGCAACAAAATAATTACTTTTATTTCTGTTCTGAAAAAAATATTTACGTTTGAACATTCCAGTTTTTTTTAAATTAGAACAGATGCAACTGCTTACAATGAGACCCTTTTGACAACTAGGGAGACACTTACGGAGTAAGCTGCGTGAGGGGTGCGGCAGTATGTGTTACACTTGTCAGTAAATATTACATTGTAATGCTTTATATAACTTTCAGTAGTTAGTTCATATATGTTTTATGTACCTTATAAAACATCCTTTTATTATTTACTGTATTATTAATGTAATTGGTTATAAGAATAATCTCGCTTTATCCTGTGCAAAATTACTCTCTGAGGAGATGACTCAAGCCCCCCTTTTGGATCTACCACTGATGCGATAGCTTCACAGCTGTAAGCTTACTTTGTACCACTTGTTTCCTATGTGCAACCCAGCACCAACATTTAAAAATCCTATTAAAATCAAAAATTATGTTGTCTCCGCAGTACAAGATATAAACATAATCATGTTATTGGTCCTTGTGTCTCATGTGGACTTCATGCCTGCGAAAGTCGCCCTCGAGTCCCGTCTTGCCAGTGCAACTGCATATTGCTAATCTGCAGCGTCGTACGGAAAAATGTCAATTGCCCTCTGTGTTTGAATCTACACTGAAAGTAGTCGACTAGGTTAAGTTTTTCCAGCCTCATTTCCTGTAGTATGGAGATGAATGTGTTCAGACAAAATATTGTACACCAATCAGCTGTCAGAACAGGAGTTCAGTATTTGTTCATNGTATGGAGATGAATGTGTTCAGACAAAATATTGTACACCAATCAGCTGTCAGAACAGGAGTTCAGTATTTGTTCATAATCCATAGATGTGTTTCAAAAGTCTTGTTTTATTATGAACGGACCACAATTTTTTTAATGTGTTAGCTTTGTCGCAGACTAGCACTCGTATTTTGATGAAAGAAATGTGAGTGCCTTGTTAGTTGTCTGCTGTGTAGTGCTCACAGTTTTTGCAACTGATTTAGCTGTACCTAACCAATCGGGGTTAAGATTAAACTGTGCTGAGAACTACACACACATTCTTTTGGCGGGATTCTCCATTATCTTAGTTACATTGANGGGTTAAGATTAAACTGTGCTGAGAACTACACACACATTCTTTTGGCGGGATTCTCCATTATCTTAGTTACATTGATATGGGGGAAAAAAACAGTACCGTAAACTGGGGTTACTTTCAACATGCTGGGGTGACTTTGAATGACTCAAATATTTGTTTTGGTACCATTTGGTAAAGGAACAGCGAATGGTAGCAGTGTGTTGAATATTATCTGGCCATGTTGTGTTTGCTATTACTTAACCAAATGATGCCATATCTGATATATTGAGTGTTCAAAGTAACCCCAGTTTACAGTAGGTATAGCTTGTAGTGTTTGCAGCAGCAAAAAATAAATTTAAAAAATTGACATTTAAAAGTGTGTTTGTGTCACTGTTATTTGTCATTGGGAATTATAGGTATGGTCCATACCGTATAAGAAGGCCACTTTCTGACAGTCAGTAAGTGGCAACTTAATGTTTACGAAACAAACAAAACGCCATTTACAAAATCCTGTATCAGCTGATGCATGAACGAACAAAAGTTAAAATTAAGTTGGCTATTCTGAGTGCACTGCCGATGCACATCAGAAAAGCAGAAAATACGCGGACAAAAAGAGTTTGTAGATTTATTAATACATTTTATTTTACGAGGTCACAAAACAATGGTTGTTAGCGTTAAAAACGAAACTTCGTGATAATGTAGTTATATTTAGGTGATCAAAATGAAATGTACAATAGAACGATACGACGTGAAAAAGTTTTCTGAAGTTGTGATAACTTCAGAAAGCTTTTTCACGTTGTATCATCCATCTCAAACCTTGCTTTCAACACGTCCATGACATTAATTCCAAAAGCATACAGAAATATTGTATAATATTGTTGAATTATTTTTTCTAATAATTTGATGAAACGACACGAATTTTAAATATATTTCCAGCCCATAACATAAGAATTATCAACTTTAAAAAATACGCTATCTGTTGACCATAAAGAGAGTTACTCAAAACTTCGCCGTGACGTGCTACGCGCTATCTATCGGATATTCTGCGAGCTATTACCAACCAGAAATGAACCTCTTTCCTGCGTGATATATAACGAATTTACAAACATATGCCAATAGTTATATTTTTCCACGAGCTCTGCATAATTTTTAAAGTAACATATGTTTCATCTACAACGATTTGGAGTAAAAGTCATTTATATTTGGTCGGTAATCATTCATCTACGTAAATTATACGCCTATTGTTCTCTCGAAACCCATCTCCTTGATTCCGTAGACACGCGTGAATAGTTTTTAAGCAATTCTAACGTTATTCCACGTCACATATTTCCAACTCGAATATATTAGCTATAACGTCCAAAGTGTAATAATAGATACAACAGACTGTCTCGCAAATTTTAACCCAAACTCACTATCTCGGACAAATTAAAAAAGAGTCATCAAATATCTATCATTTTATATTTTTACTTTTATAACCTACTTATATTTTTAGACAGATGTCCGTCTTAAAATATCTTAAAATTTGTTTAGCTGACAGCATGTTGATAAAAAATACAGCCCCGACGTGATGGACCAGCTGATGGCGGAAGGATACGTAGTCAGATGTAAACAGTGATGCTACTTTCGTGGAGCTGTCGAAAAGTGGCCTTCTTATATGGTACAGAATATAACAAGTTTTAAATATTTGTATCAAAATTGTATTTGGAATTTGTGTAAAATTTTTAAGAATACATACACATAAATGTGAAAGAGATTATAATTTTTAAGTAGTGGTGTTAGTACAAATTTATAGAATTACGTATTATAATGTTATCAATTGATCAAAGTTTTTTCTGATACAGCATAAAACTACATTATGAAGAGTAACACATGCATGCGGTGTGCTTCAGTTGAGGTACCAGGAAGTGTGCGGGTTGGGAATAGAAAGTGGGGCAGTGGAGAAACTGGTTCTCAGCAAGTTCGAGGACTAGAAGTGGAGCATTTGTCACAAACTTCTGTGCACAGCAACTGCATTATCCATGTTGGGGATTAGCTCTCTCACTTCAATTCAAAATGTCTGTGTGTTTTAGTTTGCACGTGTTTTGAGCATAATACAGTTGAACCCTTTTTTTTTCATGCTCTCTGATTTTACACTTTACACCTGTTAGAATAATGGAAGTAAAGAAAACAACACTTTATTATTCACTGATGTATTTAATAAGCAATTAACAGACATAAGTAACCGACATCCCTCCGTGGTCTCGAGTCCGCCACGGAGTAGTGACGAAACTCAGTGTTGCCATTTGAAATGTACCATAAAATAACACGCCTCCTTACATTTATATGGCAACACCAAAACACACAAAACAAAACAAAAACAACTTCACTATTTCCTTGCTTGACACTCTCATGTATAAAATGATAATGAACCTCAATATGTTTAGAATTCTTTGTAAAGTTTCCATATTTGGAAATGGCTATTGCCCCTGAGTTATCCTCGTATATCCTAACTGGTTTACAAATTTTGGTGAAAACATCATTTGTTAAACAAATAAGAAAATTTATTTCTGTTACAGCTTCTGATAAGGCAATGTACTCTGCAAATGTAGAGGACTTTGTTACACAGTTCTGTTTCTTTGATTTCCAAACAACCTAATTATAAATCCTGAAGTAGACTTCCTGTCTAGAATGTCCCCTGCCCAGTCAGCATCCACAAAACAATCCAAAATATCAGCATTATCATTCTTATAATATTTTAATTTAAGATCTCTTGTCAAGTACAAATACTTTAGAACTCGCAGAGCATATTTAAAATGTGTCTCATCAAAACAATTTTGGAACCTGCTTAAATAATTTATACAAAAAGATATATCTGGTCTGGTACCAGAGATTATATACAAAAGAGCACCTATTAAATTTCTGTACTTTATATCATCATTTATATCAGCTTGTGCCAGTTTTAAATTTACTTCCAAAGGGGTCCTATACAATTTTGCATTTTCAACATTATAACGTTTAGCTAAAGATTCAATATAAGATTTCTGACTCAAAGTCAAGATATTATCTTGATCATAACAATATTTAATATCGATACCAATATAGTTTTTTACTTTACCTTTGTCTTTCATTTTAAACTTGTCAGATAATTTACTTTTTATGTCAACAATAGCTTGTTCAGTTTTACAGCAAATTAATAAATCATCAACAAACAGTAGAATGTAAACAGTTAAGTCATTCTCTTCTTTAACATACAAACAAAAGTCATATTTACTTCTGCGAAAACCAAGAGTTATCAAGAAATCATTGAAACACTCACACCATGCTCGGGGACTTTCTTTTAAGCCGTATAATGCCTTATTTAATTTATAAACTCTGTTAGTACCGTCTTCATAACCAACTGGCTGCTTTACATAAACTTCAGATACAACTTTACCATTCAAAAAGGCTGTCTCTACATCCATTTGATGAATAACTAAAGAATATTGACAACAATAAGACAATAACAGTTTAAGAGTCGGCATTTTAGCTACAGGAGAATAAGTATCATCAATACACTCAGTTTGTTGGAAGCCTCTCACCACTAGCCTGGCTTTATACTCCCTTTCACTCTTCCTTTTGTATATCCACTTCACATCAATTACCTTCTTGTCCTTAGGAGGTTTGCTTACTAGTGTCCCTGTATTATTTTTCACAAGACTGTCCATCTCACAATTCATTGCTTCTTTCCATTTCATTGACTCATCAAATTTTCCAGAACCAAAGCATCACGAAAATTGACATTAATGCAGTAATAACCAAATTCCTCATCAAAACGAAGTGGAGGTTTAACTTGTCTTGTTGAGTCTTTTTTTGTTATCCTATCTTCATCATCTTTTATCTCGTCATCATCATTTATTTCCTGCGTATTATCCTTTTCCAACTGTTTTGCCATATCCATCTTCTCTTGATTTGTATTAGGTGAATCTTCAATCTTATCTTGTTTCTCATCTTCAAATCCACATAAAATTTCATCTTCTTCTATTACATCATGATGTCTAGCAATAATCACTCTGTTGTTAACCAACACTCTGTATCCAGTGTCAGTATATCCAAGTAAAATTCCAGCTTCTGCTTTCTTGTCCCATTTTGATCTTCGCCTTTCTTCTGGAATAGGCATGATGACAGTAACAAAGAAATACAAAAATAATGCTTTTAATTATTAGAATAGATAACAAAGATCGTAAAAAATATACGTAATTTCACATTAATTGTGAGATTAATATTATATTATTAAAATAAAAATACGAAATACGACAATCCGCCATGTTTTGTGAAACACCAATCACAGCGTATTACGTCACGCCTCATTTGCCTATTGTAAACATCATTGAGTTTCATAGATTTCATTCGAACTTTTCCTGTGTTAATCAATAACTCTGTTGTTTCAACAATCAAACTGTCCAGTTTTGAGTATCCATATCCCAAACCAAGGAACGTTAACGATGCATCAAGGATTTATCAAGGCAAACAGCTCTAATTTGCCGAGAGTAGATTTGTTGATGCTGGGAGAATTTCTTGCATCAAACAAAGACTTTTGCTCAGCAGAATTTCGAAATGTGAAAACTTCCATGTCAGTACCTACATTAACAATCTGAAATAACAATAATTTAAAAGTCTAAAACACGTAAAATTGCTTTTTAATATGCACTTTATGATAGGTTAGAGGTTATNGATTTTTAGTAAATAGTGGAAGCGTAAGAACATTATTTAATGTATTTTAAAAAATTGTCATCATGCCTATTCTCATGAACACTTTACTTCCATACATTTTCAAATTTTTAACTGATGGCTTTCTTTTAAAAAATATTTCATATGTCGTTTTCCTTTCAATAGTATTAGTCAATGTCCTGTTTTTAAGATATGCAGCTTATTTAATTACTTCAGGCCAAAATTTTCTTTCTACTTTTGCTTCTGATAAGACATCTGCCCATATCCATTAATGTTCTATTGTATCTCTCTGCTGTTCCATTTAGTTCATGAACATATGCTGGACAAGGTTTTATTACTATTCCCTTTTCTTTTGCAAACTGAAAAACTCTTGCATTCATATATTCCTTGCTATTGTCGCATCGCAGTTCCTTTATCATCTTTCCTGTCAAGTTTTGAACCTCATTTACATATTGCACTAAATAATCATATACCTCATATTTTGTCCTGATACAATAAACTTTAACTAATTTGCTGTAATCATCTATGAAACTCAAAAAATATTTTTCTCCCTGATTTCCTGAAGTCTGATGTGGTCCATTTAAATCTGTGTGTACAATCTCTAATAGCTCCTCTGCTCTTCTTCGATTATGGTGAAATGGTAGGTTATGCATTTTGTTTTCAATACATGTTGCACACCTTAGGTATTCAGATTCAATCTCTTTAGGTAATCCATCCAATGACTCAATTTTGCACATTAATTCCAAATTTCTAAAATTTATATGTCCCAATGTACGGTGTAGTTTTTCTTTTATAGTCATATTTCATTTACTTACATTCGCTTGCATTATTTCTTCAATCATGTAGCTTTTCATCTTATACAATCTCTCATCTTTAATTGCCACTGCTAGAACCTTTCCATTTGTGTTATAAATTTTTGACAATCTCCTTCTTGAAACAATTAAATGTTTGTCTGTAATTCTTGAATAACTTAACGGGTTTGCCTTCATTTCTTTTACATAAAAAACATTTGTCAACATCACTTCAGATTTTTGTCCATAAACCAGGAAACAGGTATTAATATTACCAACTTTTGTAGCTTCTAATATTGTTCCATCACCAATTTTTACTTTCACAGGTTTCTTCAATGTCTCGCAAGTATCAAAGTACTAATCAGTGTTTATAATATGGTCTGCACAACCACTATCGAGTAACCATTCTATTTGCCCTTTCTTTGGCTTGTCATTTTCACTTGTTGCGTACGTATTGTTTGCAATGGTAGTATGAAAACTATTACCTTGACTCTCATGACCACTTTGATGGTAATTTCCTCGTCCTCTATGCAAATTTCTAATATTCTTTGATCCACGTCCTTGGTAACTGGATAATCCATGTCCACGGTAACTAAAAAAAACCACGTCCACGGTTTACATTTCTGGAACGACGATCTCTTCTAAAGTGACTTGGCTTTCCACAGCCAAAACTATTTAAATTATTCTGATTTGATGACCTGGCTTCCGCTCAAAAAACATTTGATGTGTCACTCGCATTCTCTGCCTTTTTTAACTTTATTTTACTTTTTAAATAGTCCACAGTTCTCTCACCCTCCGGTAGAACATCTATTAAATCACCAATATGGCTGTAATTAACTGGTAGCGCCTTCAACATATAATTTAGCTTTTCCTGCTCCGATACTATTGCTCCTGCTTGTTTTAGTTCGTTTGTAGCTTTCTCAAAGTCGTCGAAGAATAAGCTAACCTCTGAGTAATTTTTTAATTTGATAGTTTCCAGATTATGTCGGCACACTATCTGCAACGCCGTTGATTTTTTTAGATACATCTCGTCAAATTTTTTGAAAATCTCATAAGCTGTATTGAGCTCTCCTATGTATTCCAGCTGTTTATTTGATATGGCACCATAAATGTAATTTGTTGCCTGGACATCCCTGTCGTCCCACCTGTCATCATCAGTCTTCTTTTTCGGACTTACTGCCACATCCTTACACTTCTTAAACTGTAAAAACTTTAGGATTCGTAATTTCCAATTACAATAGTCCGCTCCATCGAAAATTGGAATGTTTATGTCGCTATTTCTAGCCGCCATTTTGGTTAACAAAACTGTTCTTTTTTCATAATTTTCACTTAACTATTTCACTTGTTCACTTCCTAACCACGCACCTCTGCTACCATGTTAGAATAATAGAAGTAAAGAAAACACCACTTTATTATACACTGATTTATTTAATAAGCAAATAACTGACATAAGTAACAGACATCCTTCCGTGGTCTCGAGTCCGCCACGGAGTAGTGACGAAACTCAGTGTTGCAATTTGAAATGTATCATAAAATAACACCACCTACTTCTTTCAGCCCGATTTATTATTTTACAGCAATAAATTCCCCTCTTTTTACACTTTCCTTCATTTTACAACTGTTTTTGCTGGTCCCTTGACAAGTTTAAAAAAAGTGATTACACTGTACTAGAAACAAAATAATTTCAGCATAGAAAGTAAAACATCAATTAGTAAATACCAAATAAAAGGCTATCAGCATTTTCTTTTTTTGTAATGAGAGCTTTAAATATTTACGGTAAGTGATTTGGTGTCCGATTTACTACAAAAAAAATTAAATATTTATAAACCTTAATATCTCTGGGAAAAGGGTCTTCTTTAGTAGTCATGCATGCTAATGCGATTGCACTTTAGTAGTAAGAAAGATAGGGTTGCCAACTGTCCTGTATTTTACAGTATTTCCCATATCCTCGGGTTGAAGGAATTATCCTGCATGGATATTGGATGGAACGTCATATACCCCAGGTAACAACTGGCTAAGGGTTCATGGATAACCAATATTGATGGTTAAAGCAATTTTGTTGGAGGGGAGGGGGCGGAATTTTTACTTTAGGCCTACTTACTGCACATGTAGGTTATGTAAACAAATAATATAGTCATATAAGAATTCAATTGTTTGACAGCCAGTGTGTGGCAACATCATAAATTATATAAACATAATTACATACACAAAATCCTGTATTAGCTGATGCCGATGCATGAACGACTGCAAGAAATTTTCACTTTGGCTATTTTGACAGCCTACATTTGCACAACAGATATTAGAGGAATATGCAGGCAGGAAAGAGATAGTAGACAAAATGTCTATGTATTTTATTTTGTTACAAAACAGGTGTTATTAGTGTAACAAATTAAGGTGTTTAAACAAAATGGAACACAGTATGCGATAGTTTAGCTTAGGCCGTGTCTCAATTGGCCCAGAGTGTGCTCTCGCGACCACGTCACTGTGATGTCGGAGAGACATTGTTCATCTCAATCCGTCGGAGAGAATGTGAAAGAGTGAGAGCACACAGAGAGAGAACGAAGTTGTGTAATCGCTGGCGCTATCTCGCACTCTGTGACCACGTGTCATATTTGTTTACATTATTTTGGTGTTGGAATAAGGTTATAGCAGTTTTCTGAGCTTAAACCTCGTTGCATTTTACCTGTAAGGCCCGTTCTACAATGCACGGATACATAAGAAAACGGACTTTGAAATACAGGCAGAACAAGCCAACGACTTGTGATGAATTTTAGCCATTCTACAATACGAATAAATGTACAGCCTTGCAATTTACGAAATCAAAAATACTCTGCTGTTGCAGATTACTGATATATGTTTCATAAAATACACATTTAATTTTGTATATTTTCACAGTGTTTAAAAATGCGTAAATACTGTTGCCAAACCATGTGCACTTATTTAATAATACAAAAATGATAATCGCCATGGCCAATCGAAGCAACGAAAACAAATGTCAACAAACCAATTACTTGATTCCTATTGGCTACATGGATTCACGGACACGTAAGAGTTGGGAGAAGCCCAGTTTTCCAATGTGTTTCCGTATGTTATCCGCACCCGCATGCGTCTCGTAGATTGAAACAGAGTGTGTTACGTATCTTCTTCCGTGATCCGTATCCGCGTGCATCATTGTAGATTGTGCCTAAGTGAATAATTTCAACAGTTTTAAACAACAAAATAGCTTATGCAACTTGTATTAAAAAAATATAAATACGGATATGACAAAGTCTTGTTTTTTTGTCATTTTGCTGCAACATGACAGTAACATGTAAAACAACAATAATAATGTTTTATGCGCTAATAATTATTCTGGTAGTGTTATAATAATTTGTGAATTATTTTGAACACATATATGTTATTTACAATAGCTATGATTACGATTTTAGCTTAACATGATTTCCCGCCTTTCGGCATCGGCTGTCTGTATGGCGACGGAGAGAAACGAGAAAGTTGTTGTCTCAATTCCACAGAGCAAGAACGTGACAGAGCTCGAAGCAGTGCTCTCGCTAGGTTTTGCGCAGGGATGTTAGATGACAACTCGGAAGTCCTGGTACTGTAAACTAAAAACTGGTACCCCATGCAACTTCATGCGACAGAAATAGCCAAGCCATTATTTGGTGTATTCTGGTTAATAGATGATTTCACACCTCCCATTTTTTAAAACAAAATGTGCAAACACTTAAAGGCATGCAAAAAATCTGAACTACTAAAACACAGCTTATTTACATTTTTAAAAAAATTCCTTTTCTTTCTGCATTTAATTTTTAAAAAAATAAGCTGTAAGTCAGTGAAAGGGAAAATCTTATGCACATATTTTGCATTAAACTATACACTGGCACATAAGGAAAATTACTGTAGTTCACTACACAGTGAAACAGTGCTAAAACTTCAATAAATTAAAATAAATTCACAACATATAATCAAACTTCTTGAAATACAAAGTCAAGATCACTGATGTTTCAATCTCCCTCTAAACCTTCGGTTTTTTTATTAGTAGCATCACACAGGGTCTTGGATGTCGTCCGGTCACACATGTCTTTACTAGGTTCAAATCCAGCACGGCAACCTTTATTTGCTTTGACACACTGAGAAGCCAGCATGACTCCTTCAATGTCTTTCACTGTA
Organism: Clitarchus hookeri; assembly: GCA_002778355.1. Classification (NCBI taxonomy): domain Eukaryota; kingdom Metazoa; phylum Arthropoda; class Insecta; order Phasmatodea; family Phasmatidae; genus Clitarchus; species Clitarchus hookeri. Next base: position 58,934 of record NQII01004440.1, read on the forward strand.
AGTCTGTTCCTACTTTTTGTTTCACCACGTTGTATTTTCTAAGAACCCGTACACATTCTGCGTTTGAATGTGGAATGTAAGAACTGCCAATGCAAAATGGGGTAGTTCTACATACTTCTAAAGTCCCTCACTATCTTTGAGCTGAAACCCCTTATGCCAAAACACATTCACTTCTGTTTCCTTTGCAGTGTCTTCAGGTGTTTCATCTAGAGGAGGACTACGCCACTCATCTAAGCGCAGCAGAGAAAGTATGTCTTTATTTTTAGCTCTGGGAACATTGTCACAAAGCTGAGTGATTGACTAATTCACGTTGCGCACCTGTATGGAGAGTGCTTTGGATGGATGCAATAAGGTGAGCACTTTCTATAAAATTTTCAAAATCAAATCACTCTTGAATACCCTTGCATTGCTTTGCTAAGAATTTGCTGCATCTTACACGAAAATCTTCTATCAAGTCTGGTCTGGCCAATACTTGTGGTTTCTTCATCTCCAAAACTTGTACTCCCATGTACATGCTTCCGAGTGTTAGAAATTTGTTTTTATTTTTGGTGTTGATTTCACTGAGTGGAGTCATGGCTACATTCTCTTGCATCATGTACAATGTAAAAATCTCTCCGAATACTAATTCCATTTTGCGAGCTAACGATGTAATTACAACAGACTCTGATTGAAAGAAAGAGTTAATTGTGACAACTTGAGGCAACACCCACCCACGACAGAAAAAGGTAAAATAACTTATCAAATGGATCCATGAGCCACATGAATGTAGATACTGCAGCCGGTGTTCGCTCTCCTGTATGCCTTGGGTTGAAGAGGTTCCCACTGCTCCAAGATACACTCTACGTAGTGACAACCATCGTGTTTGAGCTGGGTGGAGGATCTTATGAACTGCTACATTCTGACTTTTTTGAAACACTGGAAGACTAGCTACCTGTGTGGCACTTTGCTGTACATTAGTATTCACATTCTAGGAATGTAAACTTCACAAGTCTTACTTGCTGCTATATGAAGTGAGTGCCATATACATTTCATAATTATTATGCCAGGACACGATTCCTTCAGACGAATATCAATTGAGTTACGCACACCTGCGTTCACACTGGCACCATCACAAGCGAACCCTATAATATTTTCTAAGGGAACACCTCTTTCTGTAAATGTTTTCCTAGGCAAATCATACAATCGTCGGCTGCTAGCTCTTCCCTCCGCTGCTTCAGTATCGTTTCCAGGGAAAACATTTGTAAGATCCCAAAACTTGCTGGCGATTTGTCCGAGCTCTCCATCGTACTACCGAACCACGACTCCTGCAGTTTTAATACAGAAACAATCTGTGGAGTCATCGGTTAAGATTGAAAATATATGCTTCACGAGGTCACTTGAAATGTCCTCTATGAGAAGCACCTATGACATTTGTCACGATTTTCGTTGACTTACGTCTCTTCATGCACACCCCTTCCAAAACCTTAGAATCTGGTAGCGCAGATTTCAATCAAGGGATAAGGTCTTTAACAATAGCATAAGGGATGTTATGAGCAGCCATCAAACCACAAATCTTGATCTCAGCATTTTTTATATTTCTGACAAGAGCACTGTTTGTAGGTTGTGGTTTTAAAAAGGTGTTAATTAATTTTGAAGAACTGCAATTGTAGGCTGCGGCATTTTTCTCGTGTTTCTTTGTGGTCTTGTGTGTTTTTATTGGGCTTATATTGGCGATTAGGTTAACGTTGCACCACTTGCACATGGTCTTTGTATCACTGTCACAATTAGGTTCAAGGCAAGGAAATCATTGCGGATCTCGTTCCCAATTAGTGCGACTCTTTTGTATCTTGTATTTTTGCTTTTTGGGCTGAACATCACAAGCTGAACGTAATTTCTTTCTTTAGGGTCGAGGGACCGGAAAACCGAGCCTCGGTTTGCTCTGTATTGTCAGTTACAAATGACTTGAAATCATGAAACAAGATTAATTAAATCAGCCATGATAATGATTATTGTAAAATTTCTAAATGTTAAATAAACATTATGTATAGCTATATTTTTGCAGTTTGACAAAGATGCGACAATTAGGATATATATAAAGTTTATATTAAATCCTCTTGCAATAATTAGATTATTTTTGGATGATGACTTTCTTATTAGAAATTTCAGTAGAATTAAAGACATTTAAAATGCACAAAATATGCTTAGTTGGAATCGTACATCACTGATTATTTTCAATGGCTCTATTTGCAACAGATGTAGGCTACCAAAATTATTTATTTATTGTAAGTAAAATATTATCACTTTTTTTAATATGCAGCAGCAAGTCTACACATTACAGAAAACTCACAAGCACCATAAATATTCACACTCAATTTCACAAAACCCTTGAAATCTTGACACGTAATGTAAACACACCATAGAAATGAGCTCTAGTTCCAAGCTAGATCTCAGCAATACATTAGTAACTGTTGCCAACAGTCCGCGCCCGCGGCATTGCTTGATGATGCAATACGGAACAACCTGCATGAGATGAAACGTAATACTGTATGCGCAGATTAATGCTCTGAAATTGAAATCAGTTGTGCCATGCAAATACGCAAACAAATTAATTTTCTGCGCAATCTATAAATATTTTAACTTATCATATTTCCGTGTGAAGCAATTCTGCTTGTTAATAATTTGGATTCAGCCTGCAATCGCCAAGCCTTTCTGAGGCCGGCTTGCCATTTTGTATTTTTTTTAAACTGCAAAATTAAATGTTATTTATTAAAACCATGTGTTGTTTGCAATGGAATCATTTTTGCAACAAATAATATTTATGTTAATGTGATATTTTATCATCCAGTCATACTCGGATCCGCTGTTAATTTATAAATAGGCTCTGTGTGTACGAACTATTGTAAACTACGCGATTTCTCCTTTTTGACCAGTAGAATGAAAATTTGCTGTGTCCAATTCCTAATACTTCCAAGTTTCACATATAGTCACTGTTAAAAAGTGTGTAAATATAGTAACTAAAAACTTTTAATATTAAAATAAACCAGTACTGAATCACTCAACTGCAGCCTGGTAATTAACAGCGTGCGCATGGGTTATTAATAGTAGCTGCTCACGAGTGGCGGCAGCTCTTCAATATTTATTTGACTTTGAACTGGTGGCTCCACGACTAAGCCACCTCCGGTAAATCTGGAGTTTATTGTATTAATAAACACAGTGTAGGTTAATTAACACTTCCAAGATTATGTATACCATTATTCTGGTGTTCTAACCAAATAGCCACAGATAGTTAAAATTGATGCAGACATGTGGCATTAGTAAGTGCGTTCGTGGAAGTACCGCTTGCTGAGATGTGTACGGTATATTTTCTTCCAGTGTGTGTTGGTGTTGTCTGTTTTAAAGCCAATTAAGATGGAAATTGAAATTGCACTGAACTATGATTACAGTTGCAACTAGGGATGGGTCGGCTCCATAATTTTTTGGTTCACAGTTCGGTAGCGGTCCTAAACAATTGGTTCTCAGTTCTTGATTAATTTTCCTGTGTTTAACTGCTGCAAGTGTAAATGTTAGATAACATATTACAATAGCTTCGGTTCTCCTTTTGTTTTAAGTGGTTCTGGTTTCAAAGAGATATACAATGCTAAAATGCAGAGAACAAATAAAGTATTTTTTCACGTTTAAGAAAGAAACTGAAACAATTATTTGCAAGAGTTTACCAACTACATATTGGATGGTACTTTATCCAGTAATACAGCACACAAGTGAATATGGTAACACAGGTTTCGGGTTTTCCCATTTTAAAACTAAATGCACTATTATTTTAAAAACAAAATGTAACCACCTCCAAAGTGTTCGTAATTTTAATTTGTGTACACCAGATATACAGCACCAAGCTGCACCAAACACGCTGTTTGATTCTGGTGGAAGGTTAGAAACTCGCTGCTTCATATCCCTTGCAAGAGCGGAAATGTCTGAAGTTCACGCATGTAACCGAAGAACGGGCGGCGAATACAAAGGCTAGCTCTTACAGGCTTGCCACTGGCGTCTGCAAGTGGCACTGCGATAACACTACTATCTCACAGGCTCCTGACCTTGGTTGTATTGAATTTCTGCTTTTATCTGAAGAATGCTCTGGATACTGATCTCGTTTCTCTCAGCGTGACTCAGGGTTCGTTGAACTTTTCGAATGGTCAGGGCGACTAATTTAAAATTGCGAAAGGCCTCTGAGCCGTAAGTTGATAAGTGGACGAGTGGGGTGGGGAGTTTGAGAGGTGGGAGTCTGGGCGATTGTGCGATGAAGAGCAACGAATAGCTCTGGAAGTGACCAGCGAGAGGAAAATCTGCAACTGCGAACATCAGAGCAGTAAAGAGTACGACTGCAGGCTGGACTATTGGACTGGATGTGCGAGTTAAAGACCTTACAAATGATGGTAACAGATAGACTGAACATGTGTTAATGATGAGCATGAGTTAATTTACTATAAGCTAACAGAGACCTTAAGAAGGATTTTAATTAGATTTCAAATACACATTAAATATTGCACTCGCTATGAACTAAAAAGAGTAATAGTGGAGATGCATAATTTAATGCTGTAAATAATAGCTGTATAAATAAATTAAAAATGAAATTTAATTCTTTTATTTTGAAGACCTACATTCCACATGAACTCAGATACGTCCCTCAGGCGTCTTGTAACAATACGCTATTGTTGTCCTCATAGAATCGTGTAACCTTAACTAAATTTTAAACCTGAAAATATTACATAATATACATGTATATGAACATGGTGGTTGGTATTTAATTTCCCACTTTATGTATTCCTTTGTATAAGTTGAAGGTTTACAGTTTCAGTCGTATTTGAAGTGTGATTTTGATAATTATTCTCAGTTCTGGTTTTCAAATAGAGATAGACAAAACCAATATTTCCTTTTATTTTTGCTAACTGTTGCCCGTTACAATCACATTACATGTTATTTCAGATATGCCTCAGTGTAGTTCATGCACACCTGGTAGTCGGGTCGCAACCTCCGTCCTTCCTGCCTAGCCTAGTAAGATTCTCGCTGGCTCTTTTGCAATAAAACTGCTGCCCGTTGACATCCTTTTAAATTTTTAAGTTTTCGTAACTGACATTAAATGTTTAGAAAAGGAAGACAAATTATTTTGCTGGTTTCCAGTCAGTCTTCCTATTGGCTAACACTGTCTGAATTCTCGTTTCTGTAGGCAGGAGTGGTGTTATGTGGTGAAGGGGCTTTCAGCATTAAAAAAAATTGTATTTAAAATCTTAGATAAGTGTTGAGCATTACTAACTACCGTCGTGTAGCCAAATAGCCCATTGTATCTTATGTTCTCCTGGTTGGCCAGTAACAATAGCAGTTCACCAACTGGTGTTGTTGTGACTGTTTAGGAGGTATAAAAGAAAAGCAGCGAGATATATTCAGGAGGTAATAACTTCAAACAATACTTTGACATTATTTTTTGTTGCCAAAAATAGAGAGAAAAAAAGTCCTGCAAAATGGACACTGTACGGATGTGGTTGGCAAATAATTTCAAAATTAAGTTAACAGTTTGGTGTGTAATATCCACGTCCATTAGTACTATTGGGATCTAGTATTTGATTGTAATATTAGATGTTAGGCACAGTTTTGTATTGTAAGAGCGTTGGGTCACAAATGAGTACCATGTATGTTTGTTCCTGCTTCATAATGCAAGTATCAGTAACAGGCAGGGAGGATGGTAATAGGTGTAAAGTGAAAAATAAGGTAACACACATTCCCAGAAGCTAGGAACCGGTATATCCTGTTCCTTACCAATACCTCCCATCTCTATTCTCGACATCAAGAACCGGCAGAACTGAGAACCGGTAACTGGAACTAACCTATCCGTAGTTGTAACTAATATTTTGTTGTTGTATGTTCAGAGATAATCTTTATTGATGGATAATACTGACTTTTGCACACTATACACAGCCAAATAACATTATTATGACCACCTGCTAGTATCCAAAGTAACCACCCTTCGTAGCTTGGACAGCAGCTAGACGAGCTGGCAGTGACTCAGTCAGGTGCTGATGGGTCTTCACGGCTGTCTAGAGTCATGCTGTCTGCAATGCGTCTCACAACTGTTGAAGTGTGTGTGGTGGAGACGGACAGCGAACACAACGATCGAGGTGGTCCCACAGATGTTCAATTGGATTGAGATCGGGGCTGTGTGGGAGCCAGGGACAAGCGTTGAAGTCTTGATCATTCTCTTCCAGCCACATGCGGACACTTCTAGCCGTGTGGCAAGGCGCATTATCGTGCTGGAAGATCCCATCCTCCCGAGTAAAGACAATCATCATGTACGGGTGGATGTGATCGCAGAGGATGGATTCATGACCAAATCGATCACGAGTGCCTTCCACACGAATGATGGGACCTAGAAAATACCACGAGAACATTCCCCAGACCATAACACTGCTCCCACTGCCTTGTGTTCGTCTGGCAATGCAGGGTGTTGGTTCTCAGACGTTTCTCACCGAACATGCTGACNCACTGCTCCCACTGCCTTGTGTTCGTCTGGCAATGCAGGGTGTTGGTTCTCAGACGTTTCTCACCGAACATGCTGACGTCCATCTGTTCTATGCAGCTGAAACCATGACTTGTTGAAAAAGGCTACCCGTCGCAAATCAGCAGTGGTCCAGTTGCCATACTGTCGAGCAAATTCCAGTCGTTTTCGTTGATGCACCTGTGTTAGCTTGGGTGCAGTCACTCTCCTTCCACTCCGGAACCCCATTCACAGAAGGGTTCGCTGAACTGTTGCGGTAGACACATGTCTGGATGCCTTTGGTTCATTTGGATGGTGAGTGTTCCACTGTAGTCTGTCAGTTGGCCTTCACGCACCATCATAGTGGACGTTCACCTTTAACATCAATGGCGCGTGGAGCTCTGCAGTTTCTACTACCGTTATTCCCAATGGTGCTATTCGTCGACTCACGATACACCTTTACCAAAGAGGCACATGAACAGTTCATAAATGTCGCTGTTTCCGAAATGTTTCTCTTACCCATGCCAGCAGGAAGTGCAATGTGTACAGCCAGCCTGTCGGTCGCAGTATATACCCGCTTCACCATCCCACATCATGGGCCATATGTCATGGGCTACACGCTGCAGATGGCACTTCTAGCAGGTGGTCATAATAATGTGATTCGACTGTGTAAATAGTATTTACAACTGTTCTCTTTTATACCTTCCTTGATAATTTCATTGGGATCAGATGTGTGTCTGGTTGTAAATGTCCCTTATGGCAAATCTGAAAAAATTTAGTAAGTGACCCTAAAGCCAGATTGGTTATAGTTCGAGTCCAACCCTACTCTTTTAGAATGACTTGATATGTGACCACTCATTAGTGCTTAAGTAGTTCAGAGCCAGCAGTGAAGAGACAGTTTTATCGTGGAGGGGATAGGAAGACACGAGTTGTCAGCTCGGTATATAGTATATTTTATTTGCTCCGACACATAGACAGTTTGAAGGAATACATTTTTGCAATATTTTTACTGGCACAGTTGCAGCGAGTAGATTAATGGTTCAAAATACAATTTCTTTTTCAAAGTAGTTTTAGATAAATGGAAGATGCAATAACACAACCANAGTAGATTAATGGTTCAAAATACAATTTCTTTTTCAAAGTAGTTTTAGATAAATGGAAGATGCAATAACACAACCAAAAGGGACTAGAAAAATTTGGATGTTTGTCTTTTAAAAATATTATGAACATGGAGAAAGTAAATATTACTGATAGGTTTTGTTACCAATGTTGTGTTATAAATAACAAAAACTAAATGACCAACATTTGGTCTTGACTGCACAACCTTCATACTCAATATTACCTCATATCTAATATTTTGTAAAATTATATACAGTTCTATATTCTACATTTACAGATGGTAACATTATCTTGTAGTTCAAACCCAAGCCAACACTTGTTTCCATGCTGCCGTCTGAATAGCTGAAGCAAGTAGTGCTGAACATGAGGGTGATAATGGATTTTCAGAGTACCAATTTCCTTTGTATTGTTGGTTAAACTGGTGTGCTTGATTATGAATTACATTGTATTAATAATAAATAAATACCATCTTAACATTGAATTAATTGTCTATTTTGGAATAAAAACAAGGTAGTAGTAACTAAATGTAGAGTTCTTTTAACTAAAAAAAATTTACACATATCTAAATATATAGAAATTGATCTGCATATTTTAAGTTAGGTTGAAATTATGGTGTGTGTTCTATTTGTAACCAAACATTTGATAATTACAGTACAGAAATGTAAATTATGTCTGTTATGTGAGCGTTTAAGAAATAACTAAAACTATTTGGTTGAAAAAAATTACTTAAATTGGTTTTACCGAAAGTGTTTACCAAGTTTAAGAGTTGGTGCATATTTGTGAACTTTTATGCTACTTTGTACGGCAAGCTGTGTGTGTCCCTTCTGTTGTAATCACTTTATGTGGCTTGCTTCTGCTAACAAAACAAACTAGGTCCACTACTGTTGCAGGTTACTATATTCTAGCTTGGCCATGCTTGCATTGTCACTTAAAATAAATTGTAATAGGACCAAACAAATAATACAATAGTACGCCATAAAAATGAACAGTGACGGCAAGGCCAGGTGAAAGAAATGTTGCTAGGCCGTTCCCGTTCAAACTAGTTAATCCCCTCCTTCAACAACGCAATCTCCTTTCCAACAATATACTCTTTTGTCGAGTGCCGTTTGCCTCGCACCTAATGTTTTGATAAAACATTTTACATTTTATAAATAAATGTGTTTAAATATATATATTTTATCATGAAATATATATAACTCACAAACAAACAAATGCTAAATGTTTAAATAATTTTTATTAAATAAAAAACTCTTCTTTTTTTTTCTGGGCACGAGGCCTTGTGTTGTCTCAACTGTCGCACCCTCCTAAGGACGGCCCTGGAAATGAATGCGGCCGTTATAAATATTTGTACATTCATATACATCACATATACGGCCATGATAGTCTAACCACACTTTTAAACACCATTCCATCGCTGCACCCCGCCATTTTGAAATATCATAGAAGAAAGATTTCCTGAATTTATGACATAGTCCCTTACGTTGTCTTTACTTGTTACAATGGAACACACAGTGGATCGGCTCAGGTTGAAAGGCTGTCCTATAGTTGCAAATGATTTGCCACTTTCTGATTGCGCGATAATTTCTAATTTCATTTGTATGCTATTTACAACATGTTTTCTTTGTTTCTTACACACTGAGTCTTCATTATTTTGGTTTTTATGTTTCTTATTCATTGCGTAGTGAAATAATTACGTATGTGCACCAATAGATTAACAACAAAAAAATTGGTTATAAAATTAACCTCAAAGGAAACTAAACACCATAATAAAAACAACAGAAATTCTAAACAGGAACAGCATTAATACGTAGAATCGCCATAGCGTAGTAACACATACAACTGCATGTGTGTTCAGTTATATCGAAAACATAGTTCTATATATAGACACCAGATGTCTCTATGTAGTATATGTCAACTTTGTCACAATATTATTTGCGTAGACAAAACTTATATAATATAAACAATCCATATATCTTTGATGTTTACGTTTGTCATGGTGGAGGCATGCGCGCAATATGTTTTTTGGTTATGTACGAAAGTACGAAGCAAACACGCAAATGTCGAATTTATGGTTTAAGAAGCCAATGTACGAAAGTGGGAATTGTAATAGAGTCGAATGTCTGAAAGTAGAGGACTCCCTGTATTGTTTGCTCCGCATAACTAATGACCATAAATCTGAAGACATTGACTAAAACAAAATCCTTCCACATCACAAAATGTGTAGAGCTAATAACCCATGAACATGCTTGGATGTGTCGTTACTGTCGTACATAAACAGATTGAGTCTTAACTAGGCACTGAGGTGGTGGCTTTGCCACCTAGCATTTAACCCTAGTTTAATGCAGATACTGAATGCTGAGTATTGCACAATTTGTGCATTCATTGGATTGTAATCTAGTAAGTCACCCTGTAAAGGGAAACACATTATGTAACCTACAGACTGTATTATCAGCTTTGTTAATGTAGACTTGAGTATGAAAGCAGCAGTGCCCGTGTCTAAATGTTGTAGGCTGTCTGCAGTTATTTGAACACTTTTACTTTCACTTCAATTTGTTTGCTCCTATCACATGTAATAGTTGACATACACTTCTGGCCATTAAAACTGCAACACAGGCGTGCTTGAAGGACCCCGCATTGGGGGAATGCATAGAGCAGGGATGATAATGACTTAAGTTGCTCAGCAGAGTGGCGCACCATGACTACACTGAAAAGCTGTATACAAGTTGAGGTTGGAGAGTCGCCTTGCGTTTGCCTGCCATTTGTTTGCTCAGATGAAGTGAGCACGCAGCATCGAAGAACACCACAACCAAGTGAACAGGTGTCTTCTTGTGATCGCAGGAGAATCGTGGACTGTCAGGAGTGTGGATTATCCTACCGTGAAGGTGGTTCTCGCGTTGGAAGAAATGAAACCACAGTGTAGCAGATACATGAACAATGGGTCAAAGAGGGATGGACTTAACGACGTGTGCATGGCGATTACAGACAGTACAGCCTTATTATGCACCCATTTTTCCCTACCCAGCACCTGGAGTTATGGTATGGAGTGCCATTGGATTCCAATCCCACTCATGCCTACTCCGCATCACTGACACGCTGATGAGCAACCGTTACATCGTGGAGTTGTTGGAGCCTGTTGTTGTCCCCTACCTTCAGAGCCAGCCTGGTGCTCTGTATCATAGGCCTGGCGCACATCATCTGGCAGTTCCTGGATGTCACACTGCTTCCTTGGCCCGAGTGTCACTGGATCTCTCTCCCATTGAAAATGTGTGGTCCAAGGTCGTACAATGACTGGCCTGCCACAGGACACCCGTGGTCACAATGGATGAACTTTGGGCATGCATTGAAGCAACACAGGCAGAGATACCCAGACAGACATCCAAGTCTCTTCCTGTCAATATTGTGTTGTGTAGCAGTTGTTATTGCTGCCCATGGTGGGGCCACACAGTACTGATACCCCCATGTTCTGTACGTCATACCAAGCTGTAAGAGTACTCCTGTCGTCTGTGTGTGATGGGTATTATGTCCAATAAATGTTTGATATCTCACATCCTTCTGGTTTTGCAGTTTTATTGGCCAGCAGTGTATCTTGTACTGTGAATCAATCAAGTGACATGAAACTGTTGTGAATATAAATATGTTCCATTGGGTTAGTTATTTGCTTAAATTTTATAAAACAAGAAGACAACTGATTTTATTTGCCACAATTGTTAAATTACATTTTAGTTATATTGTGATGTAGATCTATGTTGTGTAATTTACTATATTACGAATAAGCTAGTTGATGTTTATACTATATACAATTAAAATAGTAATGTTTTTAACCACAAAGGTCATAGAAAAACAATGGTATTGTTTGTAGATGTGCTGTCATCACCAGAGGTGGTGGTGGAGCCGGCCGTGAGAAAGCAACCGGTGTTACGTGTGACGCCGGTGACCGGCAACCCTCGCTCCATCCTGCTGCCGGTAAACGTCAAGGACATGAAGAACATCCGCACCATCAGGATAATCAGCAGGAGTGGGCCGGTGACGCTCAGCAAGCCGGTAGTGGTGCAGAGCGCANACAACTGCATGTGTGTTCAGTTATATCGAAAACATAGTTCTATATATAGACACCAGATGTCTCTATGTAGTATATGTCAACTTTGTCACAATATTATTTGCGTAGACAAAACTTACATAATATAAACAATCCATATATCTTTGATGTTTACGTTTGTCATGGTGGAGGCATGCGCGCAATATGTTTTTTGGTTATGTACGAAAGTACGAAGCAAACACGCAAATGTCGAATTTATGGTTTAAGAAGCCAATGTACGAAAGTGGGAATTGTAATAGAGTCGAATGTCTGAAAGTAGAGGACTCCCTGTATTGTTTGCTCCGCATAACTAATGACCATAAATCTGAAGACATTGACTAAAACAAAATCCTTCCACATCACAAAATGTGTAAAGCTAATAACCCATGAACATGCTTGGATGTGTCGTTACTGTCGTACATAAACAGATTGAGTCTTAACTAGGCCCTGAGGTGGTGGTTTTGCCACCTAGCATTTAACCCTAGTTTAATGCAGTTACTGAATGCTGAGTATTGCACAATTTGTGCATTCATTGGATTGTAATCTAGTAAGTCACCCTGTAAAGGGAAACACATTATGTAACCTACAGACTGTATTATCAGCTTTGTTAATGTAGACTTGAGTATGAAAGCAGCAGTGCCCGTGTCTAAATGTTGTAGGCTGTCTGCAGTTATTTGAACACTTTTACTTTCACTTCAATTTGTTTGCTCCTATCACATGTAATAGTTGACATACACTTCTGGCCATTAAAACTGCAACACAGGCGTGCTTGAAGGACCCCGCATTGGGGGAATGCATAGAGCAGGGATGATAATGACTTAAGTTGCTCAGCAGAGTGGCGCACCATGACTACACTGAAAAGCTGTATACAAGTTGAGGTTGGAGAGTCGCCTTGCGTTTGCCTGTCATTTGTTTGCTCAGATGAAGTGAGCACGCAGCATCGAAGAACACCACAACCAAGTGAACAGGTGTCTTCTTGTGATCGCAGGAGAATCGTGGACTGTCAGGAGTGTGGATTATCCTACCGTGAAGGTGGTTCTCGCGTTGGAAGAAATGAAACCACAGTGTAGCAGATACANGTCAGGAGTGTGGATTATCCTACCGTGAAGGTGGTTCTCGCGTTGGAAGAAATGAAACCACAGTGTAGCAGATACATGAACAATGGGTCAAAGAGGGATGGACTTAACGACGTGTGCATGGCGATTACAGACAGTACAGCCTTATTATGCACCCATTTTTCCCTACCCAGCACCTGGAGTTATGGTATGGAGTGCCATTGGATTCCAATCCCACTCATGCCTACTCCGCATCACTGACACGCTGATGAGCAACCGTTACATCGTGGAGTTGTTGGAGCCTGTTGTTGTCCCCTACCTTCAGAGCCAGCCTGGTGCTCTGTATCATAGGCCTGGCGCACATCATCTGGCAGTTCCTGGATGTCACACTGCTTCCTTGGCCCGAGTGTCACTGGATCTCTCTCCCATTGAAAATGTGTGGTCCATGGTCGTACAATGACTGGCCTGCCACAGGACACCCGTGGTCACAATGGATGAACTTTGGGCATGCATTGAAGCAACACAGGCAGAGATACCCAGACAGACATCCAAGTCTCTTCCTGTCAATATTGTGTTGTGTAGCAGTTGTTATTGCTGCCCATGGTGGGGCCACACAGTACTGATACCCNGTCTCTTCCTGTCAATATTGTGTTGTGTAGCAGTTGTTATTGCTGCCCATGGTGGGGCCACACAGTACTGATACCCCCATGTTCTGTACGTCATACCAAGCTGTAAGAGTACTCCTGTCGTCTGTGTGTGATGGGTATTATGTCCAATAAATGTTTGATATCTCACATCCTTCTGGTTTTGCAGTTTTATTGGCCAGCAGTGTATCTTGTACTGTGAATCAATCAAGTGACATGAAACTGTTGTGAATATAAATATGTTCCATTGGNTGGCCAGCAGTGTATCTTGTACTGTGAATCAATCAAGTGACATGAAACTGTTGTGAATATAAATATGTTCCATTGGGTTAGTTATTTGCTTAAATTTTATAAAACAAGAAGACAACTGATTTTATTTGCCACAATTGTTAAATTACATTTTAGTTATATTGTGATGTAGATCTATGTTGTGTAATTTACTATATTACGAATAAGCTAGTTGATGTTTATACTATATACAATTAAAATAGTAATGTTTTTAACCACAAAGGTCATAGAAAAACAATGGTATTGTTTGTAGATGTGCTGTCATCACCAGAGGTGGTGGTGGAGCCGGCCGTGAGAAAGCAACCGGTGTTACGTGTGACGCCGGTGACCGGCAACCCTCGCTCCATCCTGCTGCCGGTAAACGTCAAGGACATGAAGAACATCCGCACCATCAGGATAATCAGCAGGAGTGGGCCGGTGACGCTCAGCAAGCCGGTAGTGGTGCAGAGCGCAACGGAGCCCGCAGCGGAGCCTGCAACGGAGCTGGGGCAGAGCAGCAGCTCTGAGGAAGAAGTCTGCCCCCAGTCTCCCTACCCACGCCTGCTACTCAACTGTAAGTAGCCCCCTCCCTGTCTGCCCCCAGTCTCCCTACCCACGCCTGCTACTCAACTGTAAGTAGCCCCCTCCCTGTCTGCCCCCAGTCTCCCTACCCACGCCTGCTACTCAACTGTAAGTAGCCCCCTCCCTGTCTGCCCCCAGTCTCCCTACCCACGCCTGCTACTCAACTGTAAGTAGCCCCCTCCCTGTCTGCCCCCAGTCTCCCTACCCACGCCTGCTACTCAACTGTAAGTAGCCCCCTCCCTGTCTGCCCCCAGTCTCCCTACCCACGCCTGCTACTCAACTGTAAGTAGCCCCCTCCCTGTCTGCCCCCAGTCTCCCTACCCACGCCTGCTACTCAACTGTAAGTAGCCCCCTCCCTGTCTGCCCCCAGTCTCCCTACCCACGCCTGCTACTCAACTGTAAGTAGCCCCCTCCCTGTCTGCCCCCAGTCTCCCTACCCACGCCTGCTACTCAACTGTAAGTAGCCCCCTCCCTGTCTGCCCCCAGTCTCCCTACCCACGCCTGCTACTCAACTGTAAGTAGCCCCCTCCCTGTCTGCCCCCAGTCTCCCTACCCACGCCTGCTACTCAACTGTAAGTAGCCCCCTCCCTGTCTGCCCCCAGTCTCCCTACCCACGCCTGCTACTCAACTGTAAGTAGCCCCCTCCCTGTCTGCCCCCAGTCTCCCTACCCACGCCTGCTACTCAACTGTAAGTAGCCCCCTCCCTGTCTGCCCCCAGTCTCCCTACCCACGCCTGCTACTCAACTGTAAGTAGCCCCCTCCCTGTCTGCCCCCAGTCTCCCTACCCACGCCTGCTACTCAACTGTAAGTAGCCCCCTCCCTGTCTGCCCCCAGTCTCCCTACCCACGCCTGCTACTCAACTGTAAGTAGCCCCCTCCCTGTCTGCCCCCAGTCTCCCTACCCACGCCTGCTACTCAACTGTAAGTAGCCCCCTCCCTGTCTGCCCCCAGTCTCCCTACCCACGCCTGCTACTCAACTGTAAGTAGCCCCCTCCCTGTCTGCCCCCAGTCTCCCTACCCACGCCTGCTACTCAACTGTAAGTAGCCCCCTCCCTGTCTGCCCCCAGTCTCCCTACCCACGCCTGCTACTCAACTGTAAGTAGCCCCCTCCCTGTCTGCCCCCAGTCTCCCTACCCACGCCTGCTACTCAACTGTAAGTAGCCCCCTCCCTGTCTGCCCCCAGTCTCCCTACCCACGCCTGCTACTCAACTGTAAGTAGCCCCCTCCCTGTCTGCCCCCAGTCTCCCTACCCACGCCTGCTACTCAACTGTAAGTAGCCCCCTCCCTGTCTGCCCCCAGTCTCCCTACCCACGCCTGCTACTCAACTGTAAGTAGCCCCCTCCCTGTCTGCCCCCAGTCTCCCTACCCACGCCTGCTACTCAACTGTAAGTAGCCCCCTCCCTGTCTGCCCCCAGTCTCCCTACCCACGCCTGCTACTCAACTGTAAGTAGCCCCCTCCCTGTCTGCCCCCAGTCTCCCTACCCACGCCTGCTACTCAACTGTAAGTAGCCCCCTCCCTGTCTGCCCCCAGTCTCCCTACCCACGCCTGCTACTCAACTGTAAGTAGCCCCCTCCCTGTCTGCCCCCAGTCTCCCTACCCACGCCTGCTACTCAACTGTAAGTAGCCCCCTCCCTGTCTGTGCCTTATAGGCTGTTTGTGGTGAAAGAAGCTATCTTGAATCAAACCTTCAAAAAAGTCACTGATCTCACTACACATATACTACATTACACACTAGATCGCAAACTCTTAGTTAAGTTGGCAGCAAATTAATAAAAATAGTTTAACACTTGGCATACTGCAAGTATAATGTTTAAATTTATGGCCTGTGAAGTTAGTATTGTTTGTTTTTTACTCACTAGAATATGATATGAATATGCATACTAGTAACACATTCACACCGTGAAAGTTCCACTGTTTTACTGGGGTGGCACATTAATAAAGTGATGAGGTCTGTAGCAATGTTCATTTTGTGTGGTAGAAGGATATAAAATGAGAAACAAAAGTAGGTCCTAAGCTTGATTTCAAAAGTGCTCAATTAACTGTGAACAACTTTTAGTTGATTATCTACTCCAGTTTTTGAAACGGGACCTAGCAGGTTGATACAGTGGTAACACACTGGACTCTAGTTCTGTAGGAATGTTTTAATTTCCCATTTTGTTTTGGTTTTCTATGGTTTTCTGGCATCACCCTAAGTAAATTATGTGGTGGTTCTTTGATAAAGGCTGTTCTCAATAAAGTGAGCACTTTTGAAAGCCCTGCTAAATGTATACTTTTATCATATTGGTTGTGTATCTTTCTGCATACCTATCAAATAAACACTGTCATGTGACTTTCAGCTGGTGTTTACTGGCTCATATTGTATATCCACTGCATACCCATTAAATGAACAACAAAAAGTACCTAATAAATACATTGCACTCTAAATGTACTGAAAATGCATATACAGATAAANTCTAATAAATACATTGCACTCTAAATGTACTGAAAATGCATATACAGATAAATTGTATCCACTGTTAATTTTAAGTGTTTCTGGCAAAATTATACAAGGTTCGTACGGTCTTTGAAAGTTCCACAATTTTAAAAGGAGAATTTTAAGGCCTTGAAAAGTCCTTGAATTTTTTAAACAGAGAAGTATTGGGGAAATATTTNTGTGACTTTCAGCTGGTGTTTACTGGCTCATATTGTATATCCACTGCATACCCATTAAATGAACAACAAAAAGTACCTAATAAATACATTGGACTCTAAATGTACTGAAAATGCATATACCAATAAATCGTATCCACTGTTAATTTTAAGTTGTTCTGGCGAAATTATACAAGGTTCGTACGGTCCTTGAAAGTCCCGCAATTTTAAAAGGAGAATTTTAAGGCCTTGAAAAGTCCTTGAATTTTTTAAACAGAGAAGTATTGGGGAAATATTTTTGGAATGTAGAGTATCTGGGCTTAAAACTGGAAGAATCATAAGCAAATGTTTTTGGAGTGCTGCTTAATTTAAAATGGCATCTTCCTGTATGGGTATACTATTGGCGTAACCTGTGCACTATTGACGTACTTCAAACTTGTAGGCATTTTTTATTCAAGACCTGGCCTGGCTTCACCCGGGTACAATTTAGTTTTTACAGCGATACACTAATAAATAAATTGGGAAAAGAAAATTACAATATTATATGATAGTAAATTAGTAAACTACTATCATATATAACATACATACATACACGTCATGTCTGTCTCCTAGAGGGGTAGGCAGAGATTATGGACCTCCATTTACCACGATCCTGACAGACCTACCTCCTTCACTTTATCCACATTCATGCATCTCTAGTGTAACAGTATTATATGATAGTAGTTTAGAAAATTTCTTTGTACACAACATTAATCGTTTTGCCTCTGACCACCAGCACAAAAAGATTTCTGTTTGACGTGACACGCGGAAGGGCTACGTATAGTTGTCCGTGTGATAAACATGCTCCACTCAAATCCACTTCAGCCACATTAAGTGTTTGGCAAATCTGAGGGAATCATTGTTATTCTAGGTATTAAAACAATTTCTCCAGTACTGCAGCCAGTTAGAATAGTACTTTCAAATTTTTTTTACTTTTTGTCATAATGTCCTGCTGCCCCCGTCCGCGTATAGGTCCGTGCGCGCGTCTCAATTTTATAAATTACTTTTTCACAAAACTTTTCATAACCTTTAAAGTATTGGCGGTAATTGTAGGCTGTAAAGGACATTTCTTATCTACATTAAACAATTTTATTTATGAATTTATTTATTTTGATAAAGATTAAGTTTTTTATGGATAGTAAAGACAGTGAATTTTAAGTTAGGTTTTACTGCGTAATTTAAATTTTAAATATGCCTATTACTACTTATCTATTAAAGATAGATATATGCCACCAATAACTTTTTTGCAGATCATTTAATTTTACCACAATTCTTTCGTAGATGATTTTGTTATATCTCTAAAGGATTGGGCAGCTATTCCACGAGAGCGCGCTGGCTGCAAACTTTTTTCCCGACTTGATTCACTAGTACCGTTAATGCTCTGCTCCTATAAGGGCTAGGGCAATTTTTAATACACACAAACCTTCCTCGATAAATGCAAATCATAACAGTAACAACTGCATCCAAATCCGTTCAGTGGTTCTCAAGGTTAGCGCCGTCATGCAGACAGACATATGCATGCTAGGGACTTCCTTTTATACTATGTATAGAAACCTGTCTTTCGCGGCGCGCAAAATTGCGAAATAAACACGAAATACACAGTTTCTCGCGAAAAACAACAAAACTCACAAAAATATGCAAAAAAATGCTGTATTTCGGCGTGTATAAACACATTTTCACAAAAAAAATTACTAAAAAAGTGGTGCATGGTTTATTTATGTGATATTGGCATTTTAAAAAAAATTTACCCCCGAAACATGTTTGAAAATTAGTCAACATACGGTACAGTTTAATATTTTAACCTAGTTTCTAAGAAAGTAAAAATTAATTAATAGCTTTTCACTTGTGCAATAATTTAACTCACATTCATAAACAAAATAACCATCCCGAACGCTAAAATATAAATATGTGGGAGCTCAGCCGTAGATGCCGTACTTGAGAGAATTTTGCTGCTGTACAAGACAGATATACGTAATTCGCACGCCTGCCGCCACGCCACGTGCACATTGATAGGCGCCATGTTTGTACGGAATCGTTACTTAACAATATTTACAGGAATGCAAAAATTCAGTGTGGCCTATACGTGAAATATTAATTATCTCTAATTTTTCCTCAAAAATTTCTGGTGGGCCTATACACGCCAAAATAGGTACATTTCCATTTTGAATCCACATGTTTAAAATGCTAATTCGATAAATTGATTCAATATGTAGTCTGGATCGGAAAGTCAACACAATCAATGTTTTGAAAACATTGCCGCTGAAGCGNGATAAATTGATTCAATATGTAGTCTGGATCGGAAAGTCAACACAATCAATGTTTTGAAAACATTGCCGCTGAAGCGATATCGCTATGTTTCTGAAATAAACTGATCTTGGTGACAAACTAATTTTGTTTGCATTTCATCCCTTTACACTTTGTATCGCATAATGAATGTAATCTTGTTGGTAGTATACAAATGTGATAAATAGAAAAATTACCGAACACTTGTCTAAAAAAAATGGTAACAAAATAAATTTTCTGTCACCACTAGATGCCAGCTGCACGATTATGTGGCAAAGGCACACAGTNAAAAAAATGGTAACAAAATAAATTTTCTGTCACCACTAGATGCCAGCTGCACGATTATGTGGCAAAGGCACACAGTACTCTCCAAAGATTCGAATATCTATGGTATTACCAAATGTTTTTTCCGACTACATTTTATGTAAATGTTTACTGTTTAAATGTGTATAAGTTGAAGTTATATGAAACTGAGAAGTTAACTCAACATGGTTGTTATGATTTATGACAGAGAAAGAGAATTTGAAGATAAGGGTTTTATATTTTTGATAAAGCAAAGAAAATACTCGTGATAGAATAGGAAGAGCGACTAAAGGCAGCAGTCAAAGATCGAGTTTGCATACTATGTGATGAAACCACCGACAAGAAAGGGAAGTGAGTTTTCATGGTTTTGGTTAAAGTCTTAGAGTGTGGAGATGCAACATTTCAAAAACCTTGTTGGGGGAGTGTAAATTCTGAAGAACACAAATGCTACAGTATGTTTACAAGCCATTGTTGATGTTGTGCATAAACTAGAAATAAAGTNTACAAGCCATTGTTGATGATGTGCATAAACTAGAAATAAAGTATTTCAACATTGTATCAATAACATCAGATTCTGCACGTTACATGACCAAGTGTATCGGGGCAATACGAATTCTTGTTTCTGAAAAGTTGGTGTGCACACAGTGCTGGGCGCATAAACTTAATCGAGTAGGGAATACATTGTCTGTAGTTCTGGATGAGCTGAACAAGTGTGTCACTCAAGCAAAGATTGCCTTTTCTAACACACTTAAGAGGAAGCATGCCTACATGCAATTTTTAACAACATAATATGAAGATCAGCCACAGAAAGCCAAGCTTTTCCCCATTNATAATATGAAGATCAGCCACAGAAAGCCAAGCTTTTCCCCATTCCAGTTATTACTAAATGGAACTCATGGTTTCGGAATGTAGAGTATTTGAGCGAATATCTGCACAATATGGTGGAGTTTGTACAAACGCCGGAAGAAGAAAGTGCCAATGTTNAATAACATCAGATTCTGCACGTTACATGACCAAGTGTATCGGGGCAATACGAATTCTTGTTTCTGAAAAGTTGGTATGCACACAGTGCTGGGCGCATAAACTTAATCAAGTAGGGAATACATTGTCTGTAGTTCTGGATGAGCTGAACACGTGTGTCACTCAAGCAAAGATTGCCTTTTCTAACACACTTAAGAGGAAGCATGCCTACATGCAATTTTTAACAACATAATATGAAGATCAGCCACAGAAAGCCAAGCTTTTCCCCATTCCAGTTATTACTAAATGGAACTCATGNGTTTTTAACAACATAATATGAAGATCAGCCACAGAAAGCCAAGCTTTTCCCCATTCCAGTTATTACTAAATGGAACTCATGGTTTCGGAGTGTAGAGTATTTGAGCGAATATCTGCACAATATGGTGGAGTTTGTACAAACGCCGGAAGAAGAAAGTGCCAATGTTNTGTAGAGTATTTGAGCGAATATCTGCACAATATGGTGGAGTTTGTACAAACGCCGGAAGAAGAAAGTGCCAATGTTCTTCACTTCAAGAAGCTGAGTGCATGTGAAATTGGAAAAGTACGTTATCAAGCAGTAGCTCTAGTAGAGCACTGTTATAAAAGATGTAAATTACTTGAGCATTTGGAAAATTCTAGTGCACCAGTGGCAGTAACACACTCCTCGCAATGTAGTGACCTGAAAAAAATGTCTNGAGAGATGGCACCAGAGTTTGGGTCCGCATACAGAGGGAGGAGCTACCCCCACCACCCCCAAGAGCAGGTGGATATATGTCCCTGCGCCACCGCAGAACGGCAGTTCATTCTCCGCAGCTTGCTCCACCGTCTCGTGCTGGAGCTCTCTGCAGACACTGACGTCCTCTCGTAGCACCACCGCTACCTACCAGACATCTTTGAGACCTTCACCAGCAACCCCCAAAAGAAGTCTTCATCCCCTTTACCACTCACTACCAGTGACACCTTAGTCCCTTCTGGACACAAGCATCAAGTCAGTTAGGGTCAGTTTGTATTATAGCTACCTAGCCGCACCTGCTCTTGTCTGGTTTAGACCCAGGTCCNCATCAAGTCAGTTAGGGTCAGTTTGTATTATAGCTACCTAGCCGCACCTGCTCTTGTCTGGTTTAGACCCAGGTCCCCTTCACCTAGCATTATCCTAGTCTATTTCTATTACATTTTCTTTTTAGTTAGGAGTTAGTACAGGTGACCAATGTATTTGTCACGGGAATAAACACGGTGACTGTGTCAGTATATTTCACCCCACCAGGGAAAAGCAGGAGACATCATCATTAAAACCCATTTGCCGAACTTAGAATCGGACTGCGGGTTCCCTTAACCGAGTGCACGTACGTCTCGGACACAACCATTAGGCCACCCATACTGTGGAGCAAGTATGCCAAGGTACCTGGTGCACACATATGGTAGAGCCACAACCACTAGGAACTCAATCCACAAGGCGGCTAGTCATCCAGCCCAGCCAATTCACTCCATCCACCATGCTGTCATTGTCGCCAGGAGTGATAAGACTGGTTGTGGAAGTCTTGACCCCCTTTGGTCCACACCCACATCACTGTCAGACATCCAGAGTAACCCACCGCTCTAACCACCGTTGCTGTTTGTCACCAGTTGAAGTAATCTGGTACAACTCTGGTTGGCTTGGCTACGACTAGCTTAACACCTAGCTAAGGATCCTCGTCGCCTGCTCTTCCTGAGCATGGCCGACTTTATTACCCTTCTTTATGACGTACACCCATAGGAGTGGATGCAAAGTGGCGAGCTAGGAAGGCAGCTACTGCCTCAGAGTCCAACTTGATCTGTAACGTAGTGCCAACTGCCCTCTGCAGTCTAACCCCCCTGGGAACGAGCTCAAGCCGCCCGACAACTGGAGAGGCCTCACCTCCCAGTTCCTCCATGCTCCCTATTTCAGCCACCCTACAAGACCGCCGTCGAACCACATCAAGTCGTCGCCAACTTCCGCCAGCGACTCCACGTACCACTGGGTATATCAAGCCCATGGTTCCAACCCAGCAGGACCAGCAGCCCTCTGCAGGCTCCCACCAGCACCGCCAGCCACAGCACCACCTTCACCCAAGGACCGGGCACGAGTTCCAGCTGGCACCAGCAGCAACAGCGGCCGAGTAAGGAGCTACGCCCACTCCAGGTAAACCAGTGGCTGTGTGGAAACCAGTGTTAGGGAGGACAGTTAAGCCCACACCAGACTTTGTGCCGAGCCGTCAAGCCATGCACCCCAGTTTATGTACCGACCGGGGTCCGGTCAGCAGCCAATAGATAGCCCATGTCTCTGACCGGCACAGTAAAACTTTTCCCGGCTGTGACGTCGTCAGTTTCCCCAACGTCACGCATCAAGCATGAAAAAAAAAATGTTTTTTTTGGTACTTGTTCCATGGTGGTTTTTTTTCTTTCTTTTCTTTTTTTCTTTCCTCACGATTTGGTGCTGGTCCTTGTAAAATTCGAAAATGTAATAATGTATGCAATATTTCAGTATTGAAATGAAAACAAGTAGTATTAGTCCATTCAGAGTTACTTAACACTTTTCTGAAGCTCTGATAAATTTCTACTTTAAGGATATTCCTACGCCTCATGCAAATAAAGCTTATGAGTCTAGAAAATTACACCAAAGGGACAACACATCACATTCGTGCGCACTCAGTGTAATAATATTTTACATAAGGACCATTTTTTACTAGGCATTACCAACAAACCTAATTTCTCACTGTTTTAATTCATATTAATTATAAATAAAATATTATAATTTTTAAATAAAGTATGAATAAAACTTGAATTTAACCAAAAATAAGGCACTTGAAGGTCAACACAAGTATAAAGCACTTGTGATACTTGGGAAACAACCAGACACGTCGTACATGGTGTGATTTTGGAAGGTTTGATTCAAAAAGTGTGGAGAAACCGAAAATAGACTTTACATACTTATTCAGCAAAAATTAAACTGTCTGATAAATCAAATTGTTTTACTCCATGTTTTATTGTTGTCAAAAAATGTGTTGTCACTTTTTGAGTGCTAGAAGCTGTAAAAGTACTTGGAGGTGGTTACATCGATGTCACGTGGCGTATTTTGTTCCAATTACTTGTTTATTCTTTTCAGATACTCTGTTTTGATGTGTTTCAATTTTGGTGTAAATTTTGAAAAATCTCTAGATAGTCTAGAAGTCTACAATAATTACAAAATATGTATTCGTTGTCGACGGAATCAACTGTAAAGCGATCCCAAACAAACAAAACTTTTGTTGCTGCTCTGGGCTAGTATAAATAAGCCATTCCTACCCTGTTTATCAACATTTAGAAAAATCTGCACACACTTCTAGATGCACCAGTGGTTGGGATTTGTCACACAAGTAGGCTGTATTCAGCATGCATCACTGTATTCTGGTTCATGTTCATGAATCCAGTATGTTATTTTGTTCATGTGAAGGATTTCGCTTAAAAATTTAGTTCAACGAGCTGGAAATCAATGATTCAGAAATGCTTAGGCCTTAATTTCCCTTGAATGATGCCTAACATAACATATAACAGCAGTATATTGATCTCTGTACGCCGAAAGCTTTCTTGTCTTCATTATTGGCAGTAGGTACTGGTTTACGTGGACATGCAATGGAGCTGTACTGTATTTAAATATAGCTATTGTTTATTTTGCTTTGGGATCAGGTAAATAAAAATATTTATGAGCAGTGTGAATACTCATCATGTACGTAAATAATTAATTTTGAAGTGGCAGTGCTGCGAAAATACTCTGTTTCAATCTGATGCTTTATATTAATGGTAATATAATATAGCATGGTTATATAGTACTCTAAAAAAAAAACCAGACCTTGTATTTTTTCGACTAACATAACTTGGTGCTGGTTCTTGCACAAGAATCTGCATTTTTTCAGAACTGAGGTATTAAACTGACCTGTCCCTAATTTTTAAATTGTAAATTTCTTCCTCCAATATCTACAGACCAAAAACCAGATCTTTCCATTGAAGACTTCAAATGCTTTTAGAATGGGTTGCAAAAATAATGTTAATTAGGGGAACTTTTTCATATTGTATATTTTATACAAAAGACATATAATGCTGTCGTTGCATTTTTCCAGCTGAAGAAAAGCGCTTGTTACAAAAAGAAGGTATTCAGCTACCATCTCGCTACCCTCTCACCAAATATGAAGAAAGAGAACTGAAAAGGATAAGGCGTAAAATCAGAAATAAAATCTCTGCTCAGGACTCCCGCAAGAGGAAGAAGGAATATATTGATGGCCTGGAGGACAGGTTAGTTAAATGTAGGTGTTGTAATGTATGGCATTCGTGTTTGTTACATTGGGTTTAGGGATTTTAGGATTTGTATATAGTCCAGATGAAAGGAGTTAGTAAGAAAACTGTAGAGCTGTATACAGATTATAATATTTGTTAGTAAAACCTCTGCATAACAAAACAAATGGGAAGAAATTATTGCAGGTTTGTAATAAGGGTTTTCTTTATTAAGGGATAAAAAATTTAATTGAAATAAAAGCAAGTTTTTTCAATTAAAAACTGTTTATGCACTGGCAACTTTAACCAAAAAATCTTTTAAAAAAAATTTTATAACACTGAATTAAGTATACAACTCTGTAGAAAACATTTTATTTTACAACCAGAAAGAATAACAACAATAAGTTGGGACAGTCACTCATTTACTTATCCAGGCATATCTTTCAAAATGTAGTTTGTCCAGAATAAGTATTATTTATTACAGTTGCATATATAGCTTGCACACACAGAAATATACATAGCATCAACAAAGCTAATTTCCAATATATGCTTTGTTCACCTGCATCTGCGGCATGCAAAATCTCCAATTTTGGTGCCACTAAAATGGATCAGCATTGTGGTTGATCCATTTTTTGGTTAAACTTTACACAGCTTCACTCAACATTAAGACTGCAGTGTATGAAATGGCTGAAAATCTGTACACTTTGTATGCTGTGTTATAATAAGGTAACTGTGAAGATCATAATAGCATATCAGACACCCAAAATATAATTTACCGAGCTACTGCACTTGAGTGGAAATGGTTAGCAGAAACACAAAGATTTTTTTGTGCTCGTTTACATTATTTTCTTAATTCCAAGAAGCAAACTTCAATAAAAATGAGCAACCAGCCACACCAAATACAGGAAAATCTTGTTATAACTTACATGAATAAAGTCTGGACTTTTATACTTGGTAATGAAAGTACTTTATACTGAAAGTCTTATTTTTAAACCCTTTGTGACATGGGTTTCAAGAAATAGTGGCTCAATTACTTTCAGAAAATAATTTTACATGTAATTACAAAGAAATGCACGAACGAAAAGCGAGGAAAAAATGTTACGTACTTTCTAAAATATGAAACTGCAAATAGTACACACTGCTTACTTAATGGTGGAGTTTCCGTCTCAAAAACCGTGCCACACCTCNAATATTTACATGTAATTACAAAGAAATGCACGAACGAAAAGCGAGGAAAAAATGTTACGTACTTTGTAAAATATGAAACTGCAAATAGTACACACTGCTTACTTAATGGTGGAGTTTCCGTCTCAAAAACCGTGCCACACCTCAACAAATAACAATGAAGGAAGTTTATTCAAATGGTGTTTATCTTTTGAAATAAACCTATATTTCTGGGGAAAATATCCTTTATATTTTTCCTGCAAGAACCACTTGAAAATTAACGCCGCACACGTTAAAACCCTCCATTTGATGTTAATAAACAATTCGGAAGATGTCTACACATTGATTAAAATTAATATTTCATATAAATGTCTTTTTGATTTTATGCGAGAGATGTTAAAACTTCTTCACAAGGAAAAAATCTCACTTTTGTCATGCAATTTCTTAAGGATTAAAATTGATCAGTTTAGATTTTTACAAAGGTAGCAGTTTTATAGTCCTTCTCGTAAGAGCGTTTACTACAACATGTAGTATGAGACGCTCTACCAAAACACGTATGTGTGACTTCCCATTTATACATTCACATTTTTATGTATGAAAGAATTAAAGTTGGTGCTTGTGCAGCATGTCAACAGCGTTAAATAATCTTTGTCAACACAGAGGATCGATTGTTTGCAGTGTATACGTAAATTATATAATAAACCACGGTGTCCGTCGTACGGGATGTACTGGAAAGTGCAGGAAAATCATTGTTCTGTACTGGAATTTCAAATTATGGTTAACATTTGTTATAATTAGTATTATTAGGGAACACACTCAGGAAAAGTTGGTGCTGTTGCAAATAAATGTACTATACTGCTCTTACTGTCATGTCTCCCCGACATGACAAGAAAAGGAATGTTCCAGTGCGGTCGGGCCCGGGTGCAGCGTGGTGGTGGGCGGGGCTAGCCCAACTGCTCAACCCGTGTTCGTGTGAACTTGGAAATGCTCGTCACGCTTCAATTTTGTTGGCGGAAAAAGGGGCGAGAATTCTCATATACAGACACTAGTGGTTTGGGGTGATGAATTGTGTACGAAGCGTGGTGCATCCATTAAAAACAGCACAGCAGTCTAATACCGTTAAAAATAGAAGACTGGAAGTGAAATTGAATGCAAATTGGTACTGATCCAAGTGTCAATTTTCAATAGCATTGTTATAAACTATTTTAATTAATTTTGTTTTACAAATGTACATGTATGAGATTTTTGGTGCGGCGTGAGCATTTTTGGTGCTTGATATGAGAAATAAACATGAAGGTTTTGGCAACGCTGTACATTGGAACAACATTAACAAAGTTGCCGGAAGAACGCTGGAACCTACGGGTCCAGACATCCGGATTTTGATAATGACAGAAACCTTCCATTCAGAGTCTATTGCACGCCACCCGCCTCCACTAGCGGGTGTGGTTGGTGGGGCGATCGGGTATTGAAAACCCACTAGTGCCATGGAAAATAAGTGGGAGCACGGGCTGATCGGGTTGGCCCCACCAGAGGTTCCTCTGGTGTACCGATCACTAGAGGTTGGACTCGTGCTGGCAGTGGTTAACTCCATATGCTGGAGGAGGTCTGGAGAGATTTCCACTCTCAAAGAAAGACCGAGTGGTTAGCGGCGACCCGCTTCGGTTGTGTCCTGGCAAGACACTAGGGGTATGGATAGAACCCCAGCCAGACCACACGTGTTGTATCTGAGGACGAGGGTCTCAGAACCTTGTGGTAGGGTGTCTCTTGGTCGTACTTGTGAATCAGGTTGGGGCTTTGAATTAGGTTACTTCAGGTGCGTAGCTGGGCCACCTATGATGAGAGGGCGTTGATCCCTCTTCCCCACCGATTGGGCGGTCGTAGCGCGGGATGGCCATCTGGCTAAGAGCGCTATGTAAAAATATAAGTGTACGAAGGCCGAAAGGCTCCAGTATATGCATACCTAGTATGTCAGTTGTATTAGACATCGGTCTTGTGTCTTTCACGCTGAAATGTTTAACAAGAGAAATAATGGATCTGTGCCAACGTGTTTTTGCAGTGATCATTATGTTAATTAGCAGTGATTATTCCTTTTACTTAGTGTTGATAGTGGTGTGACTGTTGATGCGTCATGTTCACCGCTAATTATCTGATATTTTTTTTGTGCTGCTCAGTCAACTTCATGTTTTGATAATTGTCATTTAAAATGTGTCGGACACCTACTTTTTTTTAGTTTTTGTTTTATATTACTTACGTTGCAAGCTGTGTGCGTCCATTGTTGGTAATGTAGGTCTGCATTACAATGGAAAATTTCTAGCTACCCAAGCCCCCTAGAGTCGCATTATAGATTTTGTTATTCGTTTCAATCAACATGCTACTAATTTAAAATCATGATCCGTGTGCAACGAGGTAAAATAAAATAAAATTCTAAGTGGGAACAAGAGTTTGAGTGGGTAGTGTCTGATGCTAATGATATGTATAAAGCGAAATGCAAAGTGTGTAGCAAAAGTTTTGCATGGGAAGAAGTGCTGTTGTTTTACACAGCAAAGGAAAAGAACACATTTCAAGATTTAAAATTCAGAACACATCACCATTAATATATTCATTTGCATCCTCATCAACAATCGCCTCTCTATCAATTGCATGTGCCGCATCAGATGCATCTACCTCATCAGTTACACCTCTATCCATGTCGGCTACATCTGCCTCTACATCAGTCCAAGAAATTTGCAAGGTAGGTACGAGGTCAAAGGATGCATACTAGAGTGAAGGTCTTGGTGGTGGCGGCAGCCTTAAAAGAATGTTGACTAAAGATAGTGTAACCAGAGCAGAGGCATATTGGTGCCTTTCAACAGTGCTAAACTACTCTTCCCTATGTGTAGCAGAAAAAAATGGTAATTTGTTTAAAAAAATGTTCCCAACACGTGAAATAGCAAATGGCATGTAACTGCGCAGAACCAAAATTGCCTACTCCATTGTTTATGGTCTAGTACCATATTTCATGAATGAATTAGAAAATGTGTTAAAAGCCTGTAGTAAGATTACTGTAGGTGTTGATGAACAAGGTAGCTCAGAGTCAGCAGATGGATGTGGCTGTACATGCTCGGGATGATGATGCAAACATTGTATCTACAAGATACTTAGCATCCACTTTTTTTAAGCATACTACAGCAGAATGTCTGCTACTGGACATTAAAGATGCTTTGAAAACCTTTCCTTTGCAGAAAATACTGCAGTTGTCTGTGAATAGGCCCCAATGTTAATTTCAAACTTCAAAAAATTTTGAGCAGTGAGCTTTCCCTCCTCTGAGGTTGATGGGCCAAAGTTGCTTCACTTTGGGTCGTGTGGCCTGCACACATTGCACAATGCCTGTAAAGTTGGTATCAAGGGCACGGAGTGGGATTTGATTGAATTCCTTAGAGCTTTGTATTACTCGTGGAAAGATTCCCCAATCCGACGAGGAGACTATATTNTTAAAGTTGGTAGCAAGGGCACGGAGTGGAATTTGATTGAATTCCTTAGAGCTTTGTATTACTCATGGAAAGATTCCCCAATCCGACGAGGAGACTATATTCAGATCACAGGATTCCCACGTAAATTTTGCAATGTTAGGTGGCNGTAAAGTTGGTATCAAGGGCACGGAGTGGGATTTGATTGAATTCCTTAGAGCTTTGTATTACTCGTGGAAAGATTCCCCAATCCGACGAGGAGACTATATTCAGATCACAGGATTCCCACGTAAATTTTGCAATGTTAGGTGGCTTGAAAATGACGTGTGTAATAACAAGAGCCTTGCATATTCTTCCTCATGTCGAGAATTTTGTAAAAGCATTTGAAGGCACTCCCAAGGAACCAAGTTGCATCAGTTTCAGAATAGTTATGAACTGGCTGAAGGACAAACTGTTACTGGCTGAACTGACTTTCTTCCAGTCTTTGTCAAAAAGAGATTGAACTTTTTTTGAGAGAATTTCAAATTGACATTGCCATGATTCTATTTGTATTTGAAGCACTATGTTCTTGTACGAAATATCATGACAAAAAAAGTTAAATGTGAAGTAATGAGTATGGATATCCAGAAAATTGATGTTTGAAAGAAAGAAAATTTTATGTATGCAAAAGATATAGATAGTTTTGCGACACGATCAGCTCTTTAAGGAATGCAAGAGCACATCAGAAAAAGACATCCTTGTATCAAAAATTATTGCAGAAGATGTCTGAAGTTATTTTTTCATCAAGATTCTTTTACAAAATCTGTCTTTTGTCTCAGTTCTCAGATTTTTGCAACGGAAAAAGGCAGTGCAAGATTAGGAATGGCCCTGAAACACTTGTCACAAACAACGTAATTGAAGGGAATATAGCTCACGAAATACAGCGTACTTTCTATTCTAGAGAAGTGTCGAGTATCAGATGATAAATTAGTCAAGAAATGATAAGCGGTTGGGTGCATTTTGGATGGAAATGCTTGAACACAAGACAGAATACGAAAATCTGAAGAATTTTGTTAAACTCATTCTTATCATGTCCCATGGAAACTCAAATCTTGAAAGAGGTTTTTCGGTTAATCGAGAATGTCTTGTGAAAAACTTGAAAGAACAATCGCTTGTGGCACTGCGTATGATCTATGATTCTGTGACTGCAAAAGGTAGCTTAGACAATATTGAAATAACAAGGTCTGTTGTCTTTGCAATGAGAAATGCCAGTGGGAAATAACAAAGAAGCCATTGAAAAAATGAGGCGAGAGAAAGTGACACGAGCAAAACCAAGAGGAAAGAAAGAGAGTGGCTTTGGAAATAAGGGAACTTGAAATCAAGAGGAGGAAGTTGTTGAAGGAACTAGCGGAAATTTCAGCTAAAATAAGTATATTAAAAAAGTGAAGCAACACACAGCACGTTGGTTAGTTTAGGAAATTAGTTAGTGATACAATGTTCTCATTCCATAAAACTATCTGCTAAGTTTATTTTGAATAATATTTCTTGCATTTGGTTAGAAAAGTGCTTAAACTAAATTATGGGTAGGTTTAAGGATTTCACTTTTTAAGGCACATATTTTTGTTTGATGTACAGGGGATGGACAAAATAATATGAACACCATGCAATATGGTACATTTTGTTGCATGTTGGCAACCCTGCTTCCGTGTAAATAATGTGATGCGTATGTGTTACACAGTTTACGTGCCAAGTCTTGTAGGTTATATTTCAGTGTATTATATGCTATCTGTGACGGTTAAAACAAGCGATCGGTGAAATGTGTGATCTCTTAGACTTCGAAAGAGGGCAAATCGTTGGTGTTCGGTTAGTGGGAGCGTCTGTAACGAAAACAGATGAATTATTTAACGTTTCACGAGCGACAGTGTCCACGGTAATGACAGCATATACAAAACATGGTAAAACATCATCGGCGAAAAGGAATAGTGGGCGAAACCCAAAGTTAACTCACAGAGACCGACGAACATTAAAAATAATTGTGGCCAGACAACATAAAACTACCGCTGCAAAATTGATGGCAGAACTCAACACTCACTTCGA
Source organism: Clitarchus hookeri (assembly GCA_002778355.1). Taxonomy (NCBI): domain Eukaryota; kingdom Metazoa; phylum Arthropoda; class Insecta; order Phasmatodea; family Phasmatidae; genus Clitarchus; species Clitarchus hookeri. Next base: position 90,376 of record NQII01004440.1, read on the forward strand.
GTAATACTGTTTCAACAAAAACAGTACGG
>NQII01004440.1:96206-124823 GCA_002778355.1 Clitarchus hookeri
GGGGGGGGGGGGGTGGTGCGTGCGTGCGCGGTTGTTTTTTTCTTCTTTTTCTCCGCTTCCTGAGTTCTGTGTGTGTGTGCATATTTTATTTAGTCTCATACTTGGCAATGGACACAGTCCAATCACACCATTATAACAACATGAACTCACCATTGCCATTAAACTTCACAGATAAAGTATTTTTCTTACCATTCGTGCACAATCAACTCACAGAGCCAGCTGAAATTATGTTAAAGTAAGTACGTATCTATTCTTTGAAACAAACCTTACTGCAATTTAAATTGTATCTGGTATTTGCATTTCTAAATTGCATGCTAGTACTCACCGTTACAGGACTCCACTGCAGTAATCTACACTGCATCTTCTGCAATTGTGCCATGCAAAACTCTATAACCAAGTACATGCATTTACAAAAAAAATCATCTTCCTAAAGGTGTCATCGTGGGGGCATGTAAGTGGGTACAGGCACAGGATATGGAAGTATGTATACAGAAAATGTCAACATATTGTACCACATCAAGCATGTATTGCAGGGGATCAATCCTGGCAGGATACACTCAGTATGGTGTTGGACCACGCGTAGCAGGGAGATAGGTGGCAATACAGTTGGGCATGAAGGCCTACATATGTCGGATGTTCCGAGGAAGATCCTACCACGGCTGGCGCAACTGACCCTCCAAATCCACTTTAGATGCTGCTGACAAGTTACCGTCCAATCTGGTCCAAAACATTCTCAATGGCGAGAGGTCCTCAGACCTTGCTGGCCAAGGAAGCTTGTTATCACGAAGGCAGATGGGTGCCGCGGTGGTGTAGTGGTTTGACTGCTCACCTCCCACCTAGGCGAACCGGGTTCCATTCCCGGCAGGGTTGCTCCAGGATTTTTGCATATGGGAATCGTGCCGGACGAGACCGCTGGTCGGCGGGTTTTCTCTGAGCTCTCTTGTCATCCACTCCTCTTTATTCCGGCTCTGTTTCATAGGCACCTTGCTTCCCCCTCATTGGCTCTCAAGACCATGATGTTAAGAGTCAGCCAAATCTCTCCATTCCACGAAGGCAGGCCATAGATTCCCGTGCTATGTGAGGCCGGGTATTATCCTTCTGGAAAATGGGGTTGTCAAGCTGCACCAGGAGGGAGAGCGTACATAGTAGCATTTCCTCAACCTAATACAGGGCCATCAGAATTCCCTCAATCACCATTAGTGGGGTGTGGGAATCCTAGGAAATGGCACCCAGCAACATGACATATCTCATTGGAGCGGTGTGCCGCTCTACAATGAAGCTTGGATGACGGAGCTGGCCAGGATATCTCCAGACTCTAATTCGGTGGTCTTCTGTATCCAGACAGAACTGTGATACGTTGATAAACACCACTCATCACCAATCTGCCAGCTGTCATGCTGCCCATTCCCAGCAGGTCACAAGTTTTTGGCGATGCTCAGGTCATAATGATAGACGTCATTAGGGATGCAGCAATGACATATTCTGCTCTGCTAACCACTTGGATATGGTACTGGTGAACACATGCATATCCCCCAACTGCTGTGACATGTCCTTCGATGGTACGAAGCGATAGTAATGGAGTGCGTACAGCCTGTTTGAATAAATGATTCTCCCTGATGGTGGTCCGCTGTTGTTGACCCGAGTTTTCTTGACAGGTGTGTGTACCCTCCTGTTGTCACTGTATCCAACACCTATTCACAGTGTAGGCAGAGGGGCAAGCAATGCGCAGAAACATCCAACCTGCCTCGCGGAGGCCGTCAATGTGTCCTCTCTCAAACTCTTATGGCTGAGCAAAGGTTTGTCGAATGCGCTGTCAGGGCATGATGCGTGTTCACTGAACTTTGCTATGTGGCTCACACTGATACTAAGGCTTTATTCTGTTTCTTGAAGCTATAAATAATGGAGGGACATGCATGTCCCCTAGTCCATGCAAGCAAATGTCCATGCAAGCAAATGGCATTAAACACAAATGGGACACATGTCGGACTATGACGATACTGTGTGACAACCTTGGTTTTACTCGTGTGATACATTGATGGTAATAAATGTTTTTTGCACGCAAGTGTAAATTGCAATTATTTTAGTGCCAGTTGCATTATTACACTTACCAGCAGCACCTTGAGGCAGTGTGTGTATGATCACAGAGCTAATGTGCACAAGAGCCATAGCAGGTTCTCACAGTAACTTTAGGAAGAATCAGTAGCAGCTGATTCAGTATACAACAGAAAAACCATCTCGTGTTACAACACCAGAATTGTGAATCCTGTGTAGTGGTTCAGCCAGCAAAACCATCTGCAGGTTAATTTATGTAGTGTGTCTATTTGTAAGTACCCCAAACGTACTTAGAAAGATTCAGTACTAGAGTGGGTAATATGGACATAATCATCATCATCATCATCATTATTATTTTCCAGTAATTTCAGAATTTGAAAAAGTGTTGTGTTACCTCAGCTCTACTGCGAATGACTGGTGTATTGCCCTTCAATTTCGGAAACTATGGTTCTTGAAAATGGTCAAAGAGAATATTACTCAGCAACTGGAGAACACATTTATCAAATCCACAAAGAGTTTGTTTAAAAATTTCAATAATTGTAAACTTGGTCAACATTTTAGAGAAATGGGAGTTCTCTGTGCTTTGTGTCATGTTTTTTGTAACTTAAAGCAATCTATGATATGAGTAGATTTTGGCATTTACTGTACCTTGGTGATAATAATTTACAAACATAGGTTCTTTTCTGTTACAAACAGAATTATTTCTGAGGAAAGCAGAACAGTTTTCAGTATGATCCTTACTATGGAATATTAGAGAAGTTTTTAATGGTTACACCTTTTCTAGTGTCCGTGTAGGGAATGTTGTGTTGAATGTTATTGTGTTTCTGACGTGTGTGGGACAGGGTGAAGCATTGCACAGAAGAGAATGTTCACTTGATGAAGCGTATCAAAGTGTTGCAAATGCAGAACCAGAGCCTGACGACACAGCTGCGGCGACTGCAGGCGATGGTAAGCCGAAACAGCGTCGTCAGTAAGACTGCCCAGCCAGCGACCTGCTTGATGGTCCTGCTGCTGTCCATGGCACTCGTGATGGTGCCCAACCTGCGACTCAGCACCGAGTCTGGCAGCGAAATGTCTCAGTCTGAGCAGGATGTCAGCATCCCGGAGACCACCCCATCACCCATTGCTGGTAGGTACTCTCACCTTGTTTCTTGCTAGCCATTGATTGCTTGGCTTCACTTTCTCTCTCAATAGCAAATAACCTTTGATAGTTGCTGTATGTATCATGTAGATGACTTAGGCACTCTGCTTGCCAGTTCCTGTTCGTTCCTCATTTCATCTTCTGTCTGCCTCAGGTTCTGTTTCTAATATGTATGTATATCCAAGCTCTTAATGGGTTAAGACTTTCTCATTTCTGTCTGCAAGTTTATTTTCTCTGGGAAGTTGNCTGAGCAAAGGTTTGTCGAATGCGCTGTCAGGGCATGATGCGTGTTCACTGAACTTTGCTATGTGGCTCACACTGCTACTAAGGCTTTATTCTGTTTCTTGAAGCTATAAATAATGAAGGGACATGCATGTCCCCTAGTCCATGCAAGCAAATGGCATTAAACGCAAATGGGACACATGTCGGACTATGACAATACTGTATGGCAACCTTGGTTTTACTCGTGTGATACATTGATGGTAATAAATGTTTTTTGCACGCGAGTGTAAATTGCAATTATTTTAGTGCCAGTTGCATTATTACACTTACCAGCAGCACCTTGAGGCAGTGTGTGTATGATCACAGAGCTAATGTGCACAAGAGTCATAGCAGGTTCTCACAGTAACTTTAGGAAGAATCAGTAGCAGCTGATTCAGTATCCAACAGAAAAACCATCTCTTGTTACAACACCAGAATTGTGAATCCTGTGCAGTGGTTCAGCCAGCAAAACCATCTGCAGGTTAATTTATGTAGTGTGTCTATTTGTAAGTACCCCAAACGTACTTAGAAAGATTCAGTACTAGAGTGGGTAATATGGACATAATCATCATCATCATCATTATTATTTTTCAGTAATTTCAGAATTTGAAAAGGTGTTATGTTACCTCAGCTCTACTGCGAATGACTGGTGTATTGTCCTTCAATTTTGGAAACTATGCTTCTTGAAAATGGTCAAAGAGAATATTACTCAGCAACTGGAGAATACATTTATCAAATCCACAAAGAGTTTGTTTAAAAATTTCAATAATTGTTAACTTGGTCAACATTTTAGAGAAATGGGAGTTCTCCGTGCTTTGTGTCATGATTTTTGTAACTTGAAGCAATCTATGATATGAGTAGATTTTGGCATTTACTGTATCTTGGTGATAATAATGTATAAACATAGGTTCTTTTCTGTTACAAACAGAATTATTTCTGAGGAAAGCAGAACAGTTTTCAGTATGATCCTTACTATGGAATATTAGAGAAGTTTTTAATGGTTACACCTTTTCTAGTGTCCGTGTAGGGAATGTTGTGTTGAATGTTATTGTGTTTGTGGGACAGGGTGAAGCATTGCACAGAAGAGAACGTTCACTTGATGAAGCGTATCAAAGTGTTGCAAATGCAGAACCAGAGCCTGACGACACAGCTGCGGCGACTGCAGGCGATGGTAAGCCGAAACAGCGTCGTCAGTAAGACTGCCCAGCCAGCGACCTGCTTGATGGTCCTGCTGCTGTCCATGGCACTCGTGATGGTGCCCAACCTGCGACTCAGCACCGAGTCTGGCAGCGAAATGTCTCAGTCTGAGCAGGATGTCAGCATCCCGGAGACCACCCCATCACCCATTGCTGGTAGGTACTCTCACCTTGTTTCTTGCTAGCCATTGATTGCTTGGCTTCACTTTCTCTCTCAATAGCAAATGCCCTTTGATAGTGGCTGTATGTATCATGTAGATGACTTAGGCACTCTGCTTGCCAGTTCCTGTTCGTTCCTCATTTCATCTTCTGTCTGCCTCAGGTTCTGTTTCTAATGTGTATGTATATCCAAGCTCTTAATGGGTTAAGACTTTCTCATTTCTGTCTGCAAGTTTATTTTCTCTGGGAAGTTGNTGTATGTATATCCAAGCTCTTAATGGGTTAAGACTTTCTCATTTCTGTCTGCAAGTTTATTTTCTCTGGGAAGTTGTAGCTTTTATCTCTTAACGTATTACTCAATTTGTAATGATAACCGTGCATGTGCTTCCTTTTACTACTTAAAAAGTTTGATATTTAATATATGTACAGTAGATCCGCAACTGTACAACTGTCCATGGTTCCCAGTAGTACTGCCACTAAATCAAAATTAACTAATTTTGGCCCCTAAAAAATTTAAAAATTCTCTTGAAATTTAGTTTCTTGCGTGAAATTTGGGTTTAATTATCTTTGGCATGAAACCATGATTTTTAAATGAAATAATTATTTAATTCAATAGTTAGTNTGAAATTTGGGTTTAATTATCTTTGGCATGAAACCATGATTTTTAAATGAAATAATTATTTAATTCAATAGTTAGTCTTCTTCAGAATAAAATAACCCAGATGTGTGTACTTGACCTCCTCTCATCAAAAATGTTTGAATATCACACAGCGCTAAACTTTTATCGGGCAGGAAGTCCATTTCCAGTGGCTTCTTGCAGAAAAACAAATGANGTGAAATTTGGGTTTAATTATCTTTGGCATGAAACCATGATTTTTAAATGAAATAATTATTTAATTCAATAGTTAGCCTTCTTCAGAATAAAATAACCCAGATGTGTGTACTTGACCTCCTCTCATCAAAAATGTTTGAATATCACACAGCGCTAAACTTTTATCGGGCAGGAAGTCCATTTCCAGTGGCTTCTTGCAGAAAAACAAATGATTAAGTTTTCAAATATTGTATTTCCACAATTATAACACACAAATTGTTGCCAAATTTTGGCATAAAAACAAAAGTGCGGTCTATATTAGATGGGTGTTATTGCCATGAAGGCAAAATGGACTGTAAACTCGAATTAATTCAGATGCGAAATCAAAACATTGATTGGAAGTGAGGCTGCCCGATTGACACTACTCACCTCATGATACTTCACGAACAACTGACTGCCTCCTCTGTGGCCCAGAGTTGCCAACTCTGTGTTCCAGCGCTGGATGCAGTTCTGCCAACAGCAAAAACCACGAGAGGTGGCAGAGTGGGGAATTCAAATATTGAATGTGTCCAGCACGTAGGTGGAAGTCAGTAGACACATCAAATTTGTCCATTATACACACACAATCACTAACACATGAAAATTGAGTATTTACAGGTCCAAAGATTCCGCCCACCTTGGAATGTTCTATTTCAACAATTGAATGTTATTGGGCAAAGTTTCACCACAGGATGCTCGATGTCCAGTGGATGTGCGCACAGTTGCCACTTTTGTCACGCCATCCTTCTCCGGGTGGAGCTCCAGAACTCGCCTCAAATGCCACAGTAGGGGGAAGTCTTTCTTCCTTGACTAGCACGAGTTGTTTGGCAGCAAACTCAGGTCCTTTGTCATGCCACTTCTGCGGCTGTTGTAGAGTATGCAGGTAATAGCAGTGCCAAAAATTATGTTGCAGCTGCTCTACAAGCTGCCATCGGTACAGGCTGTTGAGGGGGACGTCCCTGAGACCAGGTTCATTCAGAGTAACCAAGGGTTCAAGGGTAATAAAATTGCCAGGTGTAAGGGCATCGAGATTGTTGGGATCGCAACTCAAAGGGCACAATAGCCTGGAATTCAACTTCGCTTCCACCTGAACTATCACAGTATACAATTCTTCAAATGTCGTTAAGACCTCCACATAATCTTGTGGAGATGGGACTTAAAGGATTTAACACCAGCTTCCCAAAGGCCTCCGAAGTGAGGAGCAGCAGGGCGGTTGAAGTGTCAGTTGACACCAAGCTGGGACAATGTGTCCTTTATTATCTGTTGGTGAGAAGAAGATGAAACCAGCTGCACGAGTTCCTGCAAACGATTGTGAGCCCCAACAAAATTAGTGCCGCAGTCAGAGTAAATGTCACCTTCCTCGTCTAGCAAGAAAATGTTTATACACCCAAGGAACACTTCTGTGGACAGATCAGAAGCTAATTCAACATGAACTGCCTTGGTGGCACAGCACACGAAAATGCAGAGATAGGCTTTCAAGATTGCTGCCCTGTGCGCTCGAACAAGTTTGATCATGAATGGGCCAGCATAATCAGCTCCTGCCCTTGCGAATGGTTTGATTTGTTGTACCCTGATGGCTGGAAGATCTTCCATACGAGGTTGACTAGAAGGCCTCTGTCTAAAATAGTGGAGACAATACTGTAAACTATGGGTGATGGCATCTTTGTCTGACAAGATCCAGAACTGTTCTCGCAGAATGCTCCGAAGAGTTTGCACCCCAGGATGATAATTTGTTTCATGACGACGACTTATGAGTAGGTCAGTCAGGGAGTGTAACTTAGGCAACAACACGGGGTGTTAATGCTCAAAAGGAACTGTAGATTGAGAAAGTCGACCGCCCACCCTGATCAAGCCATGCTCATCAAGAAATGGCACCAATTTCCTTATTTGAGGTGCAGTGCGTCGATTACTCTTAAGAGCAACAATATCATTACTAAATGCCTTGAGCTGAGCTCACAGAAGCCAGAACTTGAGGGCCTGATCCAACTCAGAAGGGGTAAGGCATCCACTCGACGTGTGGCATGCGAACTACGACAATTGTGTACAAAGCGTAGTAGGAAACCAGTGACTCTCAAGAGCTTAGTAAAATAGCTGAACTGTCACCAAGTTATCCAGATCCTGATGCTGGGTTAGTGTGTTCAGTGTCACAGCTTTATGTTCAATCAATGCAGGGTTCGCATCAGCTGCAACTACACTAGATGTATGTATACTGAGGCCATTGCTCCAAGAGGTCTCTTAGCCATGATGGGTCTGCCCACCAAAAATGATGATTCAGCAGCTGGGCCGTGAAAAGACCACGGGAAGCACAGTCTGCAGGATTGGATTGTCTTCAGTGTGTACATGCTTCCACCAGGATGGTTGGGTAAGTCTTGGAGTTCACTCACGCTGCTGGCCACAAACATTTTTAACTGATGTGGAGACGAATAAATCCGTGCCTGGACAACTTGGGAATCAGTCCATGCTATGATGGAGGACAAACAAAGTGTGTCACTGACATGGTCTAGCAGACGTGCCAATAAGAGCGCACCACACAACTCCAAACGCAGCAATGATTGCACCTTGAGTCTTGCCCACTAACAGTCGAATGTCGATTTTACCATGAGGGTCCAAAATACCCAAGTAAACCACTGCTGCGTAACGTATTTCAGAACTATTTGAGAACCCATGGATTTCATAAAAACAGCTTCCCGAACCCTTGTTACACCTAGGAACTGTGATTGATAACAAGTGAGGAAGCTCTTGATTAAAAAGCCTCCAGCATGCTGCAAGGTCAGATGGGAGAGTAGCATCCCAATCAATAGTCTTCAGCCACAAAATCTGCAGAAGATGTAAGGAGAGGACTCAGCCATCCATGATTGTGGCATCTCAACATCATCCAAAAGAAGCCAGTCAAATAGGGATGGGTGATTGCTCATGAACTTTCACAGCTTAAATCCACCCTTAGTAAGACAAGGAATGAGCTCCCTTTGAAGGGCCAGTGCTGACTCAACTGAATGAATGTCGNAGCCATCCATGATTGTGGCATCTCAACATCATCCAAAAGAAGCCAGTCAAATAGGGATGGGTGATTGCTCATGAATTTTCACAGCTTAAATCCACCCTTAGTAAGACAAGGAATGAGCTCCCTTTGAAGGGCCAGTGCTGACTCAACTGAATGAATGTCGTCAATGTAAGTGTCTGAAAGCAAGACCTTGGACGCATTTGGGAAATTGGCTGATTCATCCTTAGCCAACTGCTGCAATGTGCGAATAGCTAGGAAAGGTGCAGACGATACTCCATATGTGACTGTTTTCAGATGAAAATCCTCGACTGGATCAGTGTCACAAAACCGCCATACAATGCGTTGATAATCCTGGAACCACAATTTGTCGATATATTTGCTTGATATCAGCAGTAAACACAACTGTATGCAATCAGTTGACACAACATCCACAGTCTCTCGCTGCAATTGGGGACCTGCAAGCACGAGGTCATTGAGTGATCATCCCTTAGAATCCTTGGCTGAGGCATCGAACACCACACGAAGCTTGGTGGTAGAACTCGCAGGCTTGATCACACGGTGGTGGGGGATATAGTAGGCTGAGGATGACTGAACCTGATCTGGAGGAATCCTCTCCATATGCCCTGAGTTCAGGTAATCTGTCATGAATTCGGTGTACATACCCTTTAAATAACTGTTCCCTCTCAAGACCACACAGGCGATTTACAGCTTGGGGCCGGGTGGCTCCAATGTCAGGTTGAGAAGTGCAAAATGACAAGCACACTCTATAATGACCTTCGTCATTTTGAGTTAGATTATCTACAAATATTTTTTCTCAACGGACCTTCTCAGGCGACTTATGTTTGGTGATCGGAAACTCTTCAACTTCCCAGAATTTTCTCGTGACTTTCTCCAGNAGCCATCCATGATTGTGGCATCTCAACATCATCCAAAAGAAGCCAGTCAAATAGGGATGGGTGATTGCTCATGAACTTTCACAGCTTAAATCCACCCTTAGTAAGACAAGGAATTAGCTCCCTTTGAAGGGCCAGTGCTGACTCAACTGAATGAATGTCGTCAATGTAAGTGTCTGAAAGCAAGACCTTGGACGCATTTGGGGAATTGGCTTATTCATCCTTAGCCAACTGCTGCAATGTGCGAATAGCTAGGAAAGGTGCAGACGATACTCCATATGTGACTGTTTTCAGATGAAAATCCTCGACTGGATCAGTGTCACAAAACCGCCATACAATGCGTTGATAATCCTGGAACCACAATTTGTCGATACATTTGCTTGATATCAGCAGTAAACACAACTGTATGCAATCAGTTGACACAACATCTACAATCTCTCGCTGCAACTGGGGACCTGTAAGCAAGAGGTCATTGAGTGATCATCCCTTAGAATCCTTGGCTGAGGCATTGAACACCACACGAAGCTTGGTGGTAGAACTCGCAGGCTTGATCACACGGTGGTGGGGGATATAGTAGGCTGAGGATGACTGAACCTGATCTGGAGGAATCCTCTCCATATGCCCTGAGTTCAGGTAATCTGTCGTGAATTTGATGTACATATCCTTTAAATAACTGTTCCCTCTCAAGACCACACAGGCGATTTACAGCTTGGGGCCGGGTGGCTCCAATGTCAGGTTGAGAAGTGCAAAATGACAAGCACACACTATAATGACCATCGTCATTTTGAGTTAGAGTATCTACAAATATTTTTTCACAAAGNTTAGATTATCTACAAATATTTTTTCACAAAGGACCTTCTCAGGCGACTTATGTTTGGTGATCGGAAACTCTTCAACTTCCCAGAATTTTCTCGTGACTTTCTCCAGAGGAGGGACGGAAGTGAGGAGAGATATACAAAATGACTTGGCAGGAGGAGAAACAGGTTCAGACGCCACCTTCCCCATCAAAACCCACTCAAACACAGACCCTAGAGTAACTGGTGGGCCCTTGATCTTCCCTCCGGTCATCAATTGAGGAAGGAGGTCCGCGTGAATGGGGCCATGCGTGTCGAAGGAGGGATCTGCTAGTTTCATGTTAGACACAGCACTCTGAACTTCAGAGGACAGCTAATTACCAGTAATGCGTGGTAAGATAGACATCAAGAGCAAATTGGGGTCCTGCACAGCCTACTGGCACAACAACGATAGATGCAATGGCTCTTGCCACATTGACCAGTGTGTTAGTTAGTCCATGAATCTACAATTGAGCCTTGCATCTCAAATGCAATTTTTGCATACAGACTTCTGTGATAAAACTGACTTCGCTTGCTGTGTCCAACAGCGCCCGAACTACATTTGGACTACCCATCGAATCAAGAACCTCTACTTGGGCAGTTGACAATATCACAGTTTTATCAGAATTAACCACAGCAGACATGACTGCTGAAAGTGTAGATGTACTCTCCCCATATGGTGGCACAGCATCAGATCCTGGACCTTTGTTTGCAATTTAGGTTCAAAGTGCAGTAGAGTATGATGTTTACTACCGCAGGTGTGACATGACAAGGTCGAAGGACAATTCTTAGCTTGATGAGACTGATTAAGAAATATTAAACATAGCTTTTTCTTTTTCACAATGGCATACCGATCTTGGGGTGACAACTGATGGAAATCAGGACACTTATACTAGAGGTGTGATGTATCACAGACACAACATGACTGTGTTGAACTTACACGAGAACTTGGTACATATGACTGATGCTTGCTAGGATTGGGAGGTTTTTGTTTAGGCAGCTCTACAGCAGGCACCTTATAGCAAGAGGAACAAGACTGGGACTCAGAACCCTCTAGTCGAGATGAACCAATCATACGGGGCTCTTCAATGCTTCTCGAGAAAGGAAATTAAGTTGTCCAGTTTGGAAAGTTCGGAACCCAAGCTCATTTCCCATTCCACCTGCAGTTGGGGGTCCAGTTGTGTACACAATATGGGAGGTAGGATCAGATCCCATTGCCCCACAGGAATCCCAAAGTCTCCAATGCTGACACATTTTCAGTAATTACCATCAACAGGTTACTTAACGACTTTGGCGAATCTGCGCAAGCAGAGGGTGCTTGTAACAATGCCTCAACATGAGCCGANCTTGGTACATATGACTGATGCTTGCTAGGATTGGGAGGTTTTTGTTTAGGCAGCTCTACAGCAGGCACCTTATAGCGAGAGGAACAAGACTGGGACTCAGAACCCTCTAGTCGAGATGAACCAATCATACGGGGCTCTACAATGCTTCTCGAGAAAGGAAATTAAGTTGTCCAGTTTGGGAAGTTCGGAACCCAAGCTCATTTCCCATTCCACCTGCATTTTGGGGTCCAGTTGTGTACACAATATGGGAGGTAGGATCAGATCCCATTGCCCCACAGGAATCCCCAAAGTCTCCAATGCTGACACATTTTCAGTAATTACCATCAACAGGTTACATAACGACTTTGGCGAATCTGCGCAAGCAGAGGGTGCTTGTAACAATGCCTCAACATGAGCCGACACAATCAACCGCTTATTCTCATAGCGATTCTCTAGCAGTCCCCAGGCAACCTCAAAGTTAGCATCAGATAATGACAAGGACTGAATCATCTTAAGTGGTTCACTACTAACAGCGCCCTTCAGATATGCTAACTTTTCTACTGCAGACAAGCTTGGATTATTTGAAAATTACGTTACAAACAAGTTGGTAAAGTTGGGCCATTGCTGCGGGGTGCCATCAAAGTTAGGGAGTGGTATTTTAGGCAAAGCAACATTTACCTTCCGTCTATTAGCTGTATTGGTACCAACCCCTGCCTGCTTCTCTGGGCTTGCTTTCCAGGGCTTATGCAGTGGCCATCACAGTATGGTACTGTTCATCAAATGTAGTCATCCTCTGAAGGGATGTTCACTATCGAAATCATCGATAGTGTTCAATGAAGCTTCCACCGTGCTGTAGTCAACATAAGATTGCTTCATGCTGGGAAGGTCTCTGACGCTTGCAAGAAATAGCATCAACTTAGTCTGGTCACTATTAACAACATTTGAGAGATCACATGCGTGCTAAACTTGCCCATCTGCCAACCTCAGTCACAATGACTGATGCACTAGCTGCATCAGTCATTGCTAGAAAAAAATAAGGCACGTACAGTGTATGCAACAGGAGAGTTTACGTGATGCAAACCAACCGTATCACGTCTCGCATTCACAAAGCGTGATAAGCATGAAGGAAAGAAGAAAAAACATAGCTAACTGATAATGAGGTGCGGTAAACCATGATTATGGTTTCTACACCACCAAATAACAATAAAAAATAAATAGATGTCACATGCAAACAAAAAATACAGTCACTGAAAAATGTAATGTTTTTGGATGCGTAAATATCCAGCCACAATGATGCAAAACCACAAACACGAGGTGTGATAAATTGCAAAATCGTAAATACGATGCAAAAATACCGGAAATATCCAGTCCGGAGGACCAAAAATATTGTTGCAGCGAAGAGAAAATGAACTATGGACTATAAACTCAAATGACTTCAGATGCGAAATTAAAACATTGGTTGGCAGTGAGGCTGCCCGATTGACACTATTCACCATGATGCTTCACAAACAACTGACTGCCTCCACGGTGGCCCAGGGTTGCCAACTCTGTTATCCAGCGTTGGATGCAGTTCTGCCAACTGCGAAAACCACAAAAGGTGGCAGCACAGGAAATTCAAATATTGAATGTGTCAAGCGCTTGGGAGGAAGTCAGTAGACACATCAAATTTGTCCACTATACACAGACAGTCACTAACACACAAAAAGGGAGTATTCTTATATTTACAGGTCCAAACAATGGGAGTTCATTGGGTGTTCACAAGTGGTTAAAATTTGTTTAAACAAAACAAGTGATGCAATCAGGTATCATTATTATCACAAGTAATTAATTAATTATTTATAAATACTAGTAAATAGTAATTTCAGCATATTCCCCAGCAATTATAACATGACTCTTGGCCATCATGTTCGATACTAAAAGCTAAACAAAACAGTCCACTGCTGAAAAAAAACTCATAACCAACGTATTTTTTTAAAACTGTGGATATTTTCTTTTTGTTTAAACTTTTAATACAAAAAACATTCAAAAAAGGAAAAACAATTTGGAAATAAAAAATGTATAACTACCAACTTGCATGACTTACCTAAATATGCTTGCATAACAAAACAAAAATTTGGTATGACCCTAAAACCATTCAAAGCATTTGAAATTCTGGTCTTTTTAAAACTCTTGATGACCATTTCCAGCTGTATCGGCTCCCAGCTGCGCAGTACCTACGTGCACAGAAATTGAATGGGTGGGCGCTTCAATTTGCTAATAGGCATAATTTTGTGGTTGTTCTCATAGAAACTTCATACATGGTCTTTGAAGGGCTTGTTGAGCGAAACGTCCAGTGATTGCAAGACCATCGTTAAGCCATCTGGAATAATTGCCAGATGGATTTTACTGTCCTACAAATAGTGCTTCACTTCCTCGATGAGATGACTCCTAAAGCTGTCTAGGAGAAGTGTAGCTGGTTGTTTCGGCAAAGCACCGAGTCGCCTGTTCCACACATTTTTTGTCCAGTCTTGCATTAGCTGATAGTATCGAGCCTTTCGGCTGCACACGCATGTCAACACCAGACAGAAACTTCATACCTTTTGGCATGTTTTTTCACTTGAAAATTATGTACAGTGACAATTTTCTTCCATCCTCTGCAACTGCAAGTATTTCAGTGCAGCATAAGTTTTCATTCCCAGTAGATTTCATGGTTACATATTGTGCACCTTTTTGTAATATTGTACATTGTGAGGTAGATAGGCGTTTGATATGTGTTACCTATTTGAAATAGCAAATACGGTGTTTGCTGATGCGTGCATAGCACAGAACGCTAACAGTTAATCACTTTATCCTCATAGTCAGCCGAAAGTTTCCGACAGATTATTGTAGCGCATTTGCTTTGAGACCCACCCACCGTCTGCTTTAAATTTAGCCCTTGAAATATCATTACTGCATGCTACTTCACATGCCTTTATTTGAATCTGTTATACATGACACTGCATCCAATGTTTCACAACTCATGAACGTAAGTTAACCTGCTATTACTTCCAAAAATGTTACACTTTTATGGCCCTTGAAACAGCGTCTGGAATAACTTGAATTTAATTGGTCCCTTTGTTTCTGCCAGTTCTGCACCATTTTTTTTTCTACAACAATTTCGCTAGCTGCCGCTCTATTGCCATGTTCTGTGAAAACAGCTGTATGTAATTGAAATCCAGCTGTGTAACTGAATATATTCCTTACCATGCCTTTGACTTTAAAACAGCGTCGACCGTAATTTACCGCATCACGTAACGTTGGAGAGAAACGTAAGTAATACAGCTTGCAACAGCATGTGCCGACTGGCTGTGGTCGTAGGACAGGGGCAACATTGCAGAGTGACTGTATCTGGCAACAGCACGCGCTGCCTGACGGCCTGGCGACTCCCATGGCCGTGATCACTTTTCAGTGACTTTGCTGCAGACCAGATACCATGTGCACAGAGCAGGCACAACGCATGTGCTTAGTCCATGCAGCAAGTGAACTTTTATTGCCTGCAGATGTCCTGTTATCGTAACACTGAACTTTATGAGGCAAATATGAAAAAAAAAATCCCTTAAAAAGGTTTGAAGAATTGGGGTACAAGTTATAATAGGGGGTAGCTTACAATCGTGGAATTACTGTATGTAGTACTATTTTATAAGATTTAATTTGTGTTTCTTTTTTACAGTCAACTCTTGATTTTATGGCCATGGGAATAGCAACCATCACACAATTACATTTTTTTGGGAACTGTGAAAAATGTGTTTAAAAGTTCAAAGAACTCATAATAAATAGGAGNCCATCACACAATTACATTTTTTTGGGAACTGTGAAAAATGTGTTTAAAAGTTCAAAGAACTCATAATAAATAGGAGGCCAAAAAGATAAGTTTGTTGGATTTATTTTGGTCACTACGCATTGCGATTTTCTATGCGAGATTTGTACTACTCACAAGTGGGTCAGATATAAAACAGATACCATCACAGCACGACACCCTCCACCAAGGTCATTGATGTTTCTCCATATTCGTAACGGCCTTTGTTGCAATCAACAGCTATTAAAAATAATTTGTTTTAATGTCGTCGCCCTTGATTGGTATACCACAATATGATAAACTAAAAAATTTGACAAAGTGTGGTTAAAAACTGCAGCCAGGATAAAGTACAAAGACCATTTTTGTAACGCAGTGTGCATGAACTAAGAGAGGGGAGGGGACAAGCTGAACCAGCCCAGTTACTACGACCACCACTAGGTGATGCTGAAGTATCACCTGAAGACAGCAGCTGCTTATCCCTCCAAGCCAGATGTAAGTTTTTGCCATAGCAGTGGAGGTCTTGTTTGATACGTGTATGCCTTTTAATTTAAAGAGAGAAATATTATTTCATTTTAAAGAGTGTGAATTTTGAGACAGCAGCTAATAAATACAGACATTAACATTTATTTCTTTGTGACCTTCAATAGTTAATAATTCAAAACCACATCCTCTTAGTTTTCTGCAACAGTCCATTTA
Organism: Clitarchus hookeri; assembly: GCA_002778355.1. NCBI lineage: Eukaryota > Metazoa > Arthropoda > Insecta > Phasmatodea > Phasmatidae > Clitarchus > Clitarchus hookeri. Next base: position 112,428 of record NQII01004440.1, read on the forward strand.
CACTTGACTCGAGTATTGTGGTGCCTAGGCATGGTGTTTGCACATTTCGCAACAAAGGGGTTTAATCAGAAGACTTGTCTATTGAACAAGATTAATATTTTAATAAATACTCTGGTTTCCCTGCAAGAAGCCACCGAAAATGGACTTTATACACAGTAAAACTTACACGTGCGCTTGATGTAAGGGCACGTCAAATGCACCTTTTTGGGATATAATTTTTTNTTTATACACAGTAAAACTTACACGTGCGCTTGATGTAAGGGCACGTCAAATGCACCTTTTTGGGATATAATTTTTTTCTATAGAAGTCAGACAATTGAATTAAATAATTATTTAATTTAGAAATAGCGTTGTCTCCCAGATACAGACNTTTTTTCTATAGAAGTCAGACAATTGAATTAAATAATTATTTAATTTAGAAATAGCGTTGTCTCCCAGATACAGACTCCACTTGAGAAAGCATGTTAATTCTCAAGAACCTGGGCACGTCATACAGTTGGGTCTCCTGCAGTGAGAGATGTTTGTCTTTAAGTATAATTTTAATGCAATTTTTGTATATAAGGGTTTGGGGATATGTCAAAATCCATTCAAATCCCATNTGTCTTTAAGTATAATTTTAATGCAATTTTTGTATATAAGGGTTTGGGGATATGTCAAAATCCATTCAAATCCCATTAACAACCCTTTCCCCTGGAAATTATGAAAATTTGTGTAATGGAGATTAGTAATTTTTAATTTTTAAGGTTCTTTGTATGGTCGAGTGCAAAGTTAACATTAGCTCATCTGTGATGAAGGCATGTTTAGATTGACCTCACATTTGTGTGACGTATGTGTGTTATAGGACGGTCTCGTAGCCTGCTGTTCTCGAAGGGCCCGACACCAGAGGAGCCCCTTNTGTGTGACGTATGTGTGTTATAGGACGGTCTCGTAGCCTGCTGTTCTCGAAGGGCCCGACACCAGAGGAGCCCCTTGCGGACATGTCGGAGCTGGACCAGATGGTGCGGGAGGAGCCGAACGAGCTGTGGGACCACGACTACGACCCTCCTCCCGCCAAGAAGTTCCGTCAGTTTGAGAGCAGCGAGCCGGTCCTAGAGGAGTACATTATGCCGCCGCTGGACGAGCTGTGGCCTCCGCCGCACCTGGCCACGGGGGAGGCCAACATCAACGTCACAGACTCGGGTGGCACCCAGACAGTCGTACTGCAAGGCTTGCCTGACTAGCAAGTTCACATTTTGCGTAATATACTGATAGTCATTTCTGAAATGCAGAATGAAGCTAATAAAATTATTTAAAATGAATTTGTCTTTATTTGACATTAATTTACGTATGTGGTGTCCTTTTGTTATGCTTCTATACGTCCTGTTTTTCTCAAATTTGAATTTTGTTCTGGGTGATGACTAGTATGTCATTCAGAGAAATCCAGAAACCAGGTCTATTTTCCATAACTTTCCACTAAGTTTTGTTGAGTGGTGTAACTTTTTTTGGTATATAGAAGTTCTTGGTTTTGGTGTGTTGCTGTTTTGCTGGATGGTAATGTGTTTCATTTATGCGAGGGTATTGAATTGAAGTGTTTGGCATGACACAATGTTTTTTGGATTGGTNGGATGGTAATGTGTTTCATTTATGCGAGGGTATTGAATTGAAGTGTTTGGCATGACACAATGTTTTTTGGATTGGTAGTTTGTTAAGAAGAATCTTGAAGACAAACAATATTCTCAAGTGCGCTAACTTGTGTATTGAGTCACTACCTTATTTTCTTCTGGAGTTTGAGAAAAATCATTATATTAGTAAGAATTTTTTTAGGAGAAACTTATACAGTACTTCTGATATATATATATATATATATATATTTACTCCTTAAAAGACTAAACTATAGTGGCGGTACTCTGTACTTTGTGTACACCTTGTTGCACTTTTGATATACATAATAGAACAGACCTTCTGTTGTTGAGCCTATAGTATACATTAGTAGAACAGACCTTTTGTTGTTGAGTCTGTAGTATACATTAGTGTGTAACAGTTGTTGGTTCCCAGAATTTCTTCCTCCTTTCCCCAACATAATTTTGTATATTTCNAGTATACATTAGTGTGTAACAGTTGTTGGTTCCCAGAATTTCTTCCTCCTTTCCCCAACATAATTTTGTATATTTCACGTTATCTTTGTAGCATTGATGGTGCCATTAAGGTAACTATATATAAAAGAAACTGCGATACTGAGATTGAAATTGTCATACAAACGTGTTGCATATTTTGTTTGGATGGCACGTTTACGCTATAAATTAAAGGTTTATTCCCCTGTATTCCTATTTAGGTAATGTGCTTTGATTACAGCCATGATCTAGCACATATGTTTGCGAAATAAAGTTGGAATACAAATTGTTGACAGATAATGTTTATCTACAGTGGTTTATAAGCTATTGTAAATCACAGCATTTGTTAAATATTTCTTTTTTAATCAACATTTTAGGATGTTAGCAACTGTATCTTATAATGTTTGTTCATGGTACAACTTTATTGGTGGTTTAACTTTCTTGAAAACTGCAGGGTTTCAAGTAATAACTGAAGGNATGTTTGTTCATGGTACAACTTTATTGGTGGTTTAACTTTCTTGAAAACTGCAGGGTTTCAAGTAATAACTGAAGGCAAACTTTTTTCATTGATGTTGATGTGTTGCAAAGGAATCTGTTACAAGCATGCATCTCAAAATTAATTGCAAAATAAAGAGTTACCCCAATAGTATTTCCAAACAAATATTAACATTGCAATGGTTTCAAGCATTTGTCTAGTTATACATTATCCATATTGAATACTTGTGCAGAAAATTAGTGTTTCAGCTTCACTTTCAACTGCATGTTATGCCTTCAGGAACCAGTCTATACAGTGAGTTAGTTGCTTAAGTGTTTTCGGATTTTATATTGTTGTTTTTATTAAAAAAAATAACTTGGAGCTAAGGTTTGTGTCTCATCCATATTCGTCATGGGATGGAAATATTACTTAGAGAAAAATTGTTACTGCAATTGGTGGGGTGTAAATGCACGACACGACCTGTCAAATGTAAGGTGAACATGTTACCGCATCACAAATCATTCGTTTTGCAGTAAGTCATATAATAATATTGTACTTTATACAAAGTTCTGTGCGATGGCATACTGAAAACATTTTGTTCGTGCGTGAGCTTTTGAAATACCATATTTTGGCATGTATAGGCCGCACATTCTTTACTTAATTGTTGTATGAAAACATATCCTGTACATGGGACTTTCTGAGGAGAAAAAAATGGGTAAAGTGGAAAGACGTTTCTGGCCACAATATAATGTCACAACGGTATTGCATCATCAAGGAATAGCCCATGGTGCATAAGTAGACAAATTTTGTGTGGTATTTTTGTCCTCATATTCAACCATTGCATCGAACAGTTGTAGCTGAAGATTATTTAAGTAATCAACAAAATGCCGCCTATTGCATAGATTTATCATGCATTGTACATGCATGCAGTACTAAACAAAGTAAATAAATATTCGCTAAACACATTTTACTTTGGTAGGTTTTTTAATGTACTTTTTTCACTGTACCACGGCCTACTTTTTCTCAACATGCTGCTGATTTCCTGTGTTCACGTGCATATGCTAAAACTTGTTTGTGTGATAACTAGCATATTCATGAGAAATGACACCTGTAGTCTTCTTTGACTGTGCAAGAGAATAGAACAGCCACTGNTTCAACTCCTGATTTTCAACATGCGGCTGATTTCCTGTGTTCACGTGCATATGCTAAAACTTGTTTGTGTGATAACTAGCATATTCATGTGAAACGACACCTGTAGTCTTCTTTGACTGTGCAAGAGAATAGAACAACCACTGTGCACTTGTTCTTAAGGCTTCTGCCTGCCTAGTTCATGAAGTGTGTTGCAGAGGTTGGATAGAACACATGTGATTCAAAAATGGTTGGATATTGTGTAGTGTTTACACACAATAAGCATTTAAGAAATATTTAGAGCCCAAAGACCAGTATAAAGTTCTCATTTCAACTCTTGGGGGTTATTTTTTTGGGCATGAAAATGGGTAAAACATGTGTTTTCAGAATTAGTTTTAGCTGCTAAATTTTCTTTACATAAACATTAGCTTTGTCTGTGGACATATATTATCTTTATTAGCATGTCGTGCGTACGGGCAATGAGCCAAGTGGTGAGCGAGCGAGCCAGAGTCGACCTTCGATCTTGTGCATTTTGAGGCATCGAAGGCGCCAAAGTTGTAAGATCATAGCGGGGGAAGCCTTAATTCACCATGTTAATGTACTGAATACATAGTTTAATCGTACTGCAAACACAAATATTGTACAAAAGTCTTCTAGATACATGCCCACATTAAGGGTATAATTGAAGATCTTTTAACTTTTCAACCTAGCTTGCAGCACTTTCCCGCCATCAATTTGTGCCAACATAACGTCAGCGCAAAGTATTTATGTTCCCGACAATATACTGTTGATCTGCAAAATCTTCCAGAAGTAGAATGACGTAAGAGGTATACGAAAGTGCCTACAGCTAGGGATTGGAACAACTTTTGCATGTCGCACATTGTAGAGGTATACGTTTGGAAAGCAAGCATGAAAGAAACTAGATTTGATTGATAGCAGCAGAGAGGAGGAAGAGGAGTGGTACATTTAAACAGTCTGCTAAGGTTATTCACGCTGTCACACCAATCATGCTCTTGTGTAACTTCTGTTGCAATGGAAGCCTGTAACTGCTTTGCAGGAGCCTGTGGTTGCTAAATGCCAGCGGTCACATGAACCATGGTGCTGTCTTTACATGCATGCAACCTATACACACCAAAATATGGTTGAGTGTAGGTCTTGCTTTATTGTGGATTGCCCAGGGATACATAGTAACAATATTGAAATGCATTAGAACACCAGAATTTCTGTGTTTTGAAGACTACTTAAAACTGGAAATATTAATTGTATCAGAATAATTAAGAAATAACAGTAGCAAAAGATTATGCAGTTTGTGGATTTCTAGATTTGTGAATTTTTTTTATGAAGACTTCAAATGTGCATTGGAGCTACTTTTGCTACTGTATCACAGTGTGACAAGTCCTGGATGACTCGTGTCTACAAACCTGCAAGAAGACAAGGAATAAATCTCATCCTACCTTGTATGGTATGGGGTAAAGATGGTTACTTACCGAGATTACAGCTATAAAAAAAATACCAGAGATTCTTGTGCATGGAGTACCACGAGTTCCCGGACGTAGGTCATTCAATCAGCAAATATATTCGTATCTGTACGTATTAATTTTGTCAGTACACTGGTCATCAGTTAAATTATGAACTGCGTATCTGGCACTTGGATTTTTGCAGACTAACATCATAGTGGCAGGTCATTTGTATTCAATTTTGGNTAACATCATAGTGGCAGGTCATTTGTATTCAATTTTGGTATGTGTAAGTGGATTTACTTGTTCAAACATCGATAATAATTACTGTACGACAGATATTTAAATTAAAATTGTTCTTTGTAGTTACAGTATTGATTTCCGTGAAGTACAAGGGATGTATGAAGTGTTTATTTTATATCCTTATTTTTGAGTTTACATTACAGTGTGGATAATGATTTGGTTTTGTTTTACACAACTTGTCCAATTAGCTGGTGACTTTTAGAATTTTATAGAATAGCGAGTTTGTATTTGCCTGAAGACAAAGGCGATACAAAATATAACAAAAGGTGTTGAAATAGCACGAGGTCTTTAAAATGACAATTTTTTCTCCCGTGTTTAAATTTTTTAGATTTGTTTTAAATGTAAACTATTTGTTTTAGTAGTGCTTTTAGCATGTGATCTTTTGATCGTAGTGTTTCTGCTGATTGGNATGTTTGTTCATGGTACAACTTTATTGGTGGTTTAACTTTCTTGAAAACTGCAGGGTTTCAAGTAATAACTGAAGACAAACTTTTTTCATTGATGTTGATGTGTTGCAAAGGAATCTGTTACAAGCATGCATCTCAAAATTAATTGCAAAATAAAGAGTTACCCCAATAGTATTTCCAAACAAATATTAACATTGCAATGGTTTCAAGCCTTTGTCTAGTTATACATTATCCATATTGAATACTTGTGCAGAAAATTAGTGTTTCAGCTTCACTTCCAACTGCATGTTATGCCTTCAGGAACCAGTCTATACAGTGAGTTAGTTGCTTAAGTGTTTTCGGATTTTATATTGTTGTTTTTATTAAAAAAAATAACTTGGAGCTAAGGTTTGTGTCTCATCCATATTCATCATGGGATGGAAATATTACATAGAGAAAAATTGTTACTGCAATTGGTGGGGTGTAAATGCACGACACGACCTGTCAAATGTAAGGTGAACATGTTACCGCATCACAAATCATTCGTTTTGCAGTAAGTCATATAATAATATTGTACTTTATACAAAGTTCTGTGCGATGGCGTACTGAAAACATTTTGTTCCTGCGTGAGCTTTTTAAATACCATATTTTGGACATGTATAGGCCCGACATTCTTTACTTAATTGTTGTATAAAAACATATCCTGTACATGGGACTTTCTGAGGAGAAAAAAATGGGTAAAGTGGAAAGACGTTTCTGGCCACAATAANAAAACATATCCTGTACATGGGACTTTCTGAGGAGAAAAAAATGGGTAAAGTGGAAAGACGTTTCTGGCCACAATAAAATGTCACAACGGTATTGCATCATCAGGGAATAGCCCATGGTGCATAAGTAGACAAATTTTGTGTGGTATTTTTGTCCTCATATTCAACCATTGCATCGAACAGTTGTAGCTGAAGATTATTTAAGTAATCAACAAAATGCCGCCTATTGCATAGATTTATCATGCATTGTACATGCATGCAGTACTAAACAAAGTAAATAAATATTCGCTAAACACATTTTACTTTGGTAGGTTTTTTAATGTACTTTTTTCACTGTACCACGGCCTACTTTTTCTCAACATGCTGCTGATTTCCTGTGTTCACGTGCATATGCTAAAACTTGTTTGTGTGATAACTAGCATATTCATGAGAAATGACACCTGTAGTCTTCTTTGACTGTGCAAGAGAATAGAACAGCCACTGTGCACTTGTTCTTAAGGCTTCTGCCTGCCTAGTTCATGAAGTGTGTTGCAGAGGTTGGATAGAACACATGTGATTCAAAAATGGTTGGATATTGTGTAGTGTTTACACACAATAAGCATTTAAGAAATATTTAGAGCCCAAAGACCAGTATAAAGTTCTCATTTCAACTCTTGGGGGTTATTTTTTTGGGCATGAAAATGGGTAAAACATGTGTTTTCAGAATTAGTTTTAGCTGCTAAATTTTTTTTACATAAACATTAGATTTGTCTGTGGACATGTATCATCTTTATTAGCATGTCGTGCGTACAGGCAATGAGCCAGGTGGTGAGCGAGCGAGCCAGAGTCGACCTTCGATCTCGTGCATTTTGAGGCATCGAAGGCGTCAAAGTTGTAAGATCATAGCGGGGGAAGCCTTAATTCACCATGTTAATGTACTGAATACATAGTTTCATCGTACTGCAAACACAAATATTGTACAAAAGTCTTCTAGATACATGCCCACATCAAGGGTATAATTGAAGATCTTTTAACTTTTCAACCTAGCTTGCAGCACTTTCCCGCCATCAATTTGTGCCAACATAACGTCAGCGCAAAGTATTTATGTTCCCGACAATATACTGTTGATCTGCAAAATCTTCCAGAAGTAGAATGACGTAAGAGGTATACGAAAGTGCCTACAGCTAGGGATTGGAACAACTTTTGCATGTCGCACATTGTAGAGGTATACGTTTGGGAAGCAAGAATGAAAGAAACTAGATTTGATTGATAGCAGCAGAGAGGAGGAAGAGGTGTGGTACATTTAAACAGTCTGCTAAGGTTATTCACGCTGTCACACCAATCATGCTCTTGTGTAACTTCTATTGCAATGGAAGCCTGTAACTGCTTTGCAGGAGCCTGTGGTTGCTAAATGCCAGCGGTCACATGAACCATGGTGCTGTCTTTACATGCATGCAACCTATACACATCAAAATATGGTTGAGTGTAGGTCTTGCTTTATTGTGGATTGCCCAGGGATACATAGTAACAATATTGAAATGCATTAGAACACCAGAATTTCTGTGTTTTGAAGACTACTTAAAACTGGAAATATTAATTGTATCAGAATAATTAAGAAATAACAGTAGCAAAAGATTATGCAGTTTGTGGATTTCTAGATTTGTGAATTTTTTTATGAAGACTTCAAATGTGGTAACCTCGATGAAAACGATGACATAGTGTCACACTGTTCAGGACCATGACTCGTGTCTACAAACCTGCAATAAGACAAGGAATAAATCTCATCCTACCTTTTATGGTATGGGGTAAAGATGGTTACTTACCGAGATTACAGCTATAAAAAAATACCAGAGGTTCTTGTGCATGGAGTACCACGAGTTCCCGGACGTAGGCCATTCAATCAACAAATATATTCGTATCTGTACGTATTAATTTTGTCAGTACACTGGTCATCAGTTAAATTATGAACTGCGTATCTGGCACTTGGATTTTTGCAGACGAACATCATAGTGGCAGGTCATTTGTATTCAATTTTGGTATGTGTAAGTGGATTTACTTGTTCAAACATCGATAATAATTACTGTACGACAGATATTTAAATTAAAATTGTTCTTTGTAGTTACTGTATTGATTTTCGTGAAGTACAAGGGATGTATGAAGTGTTTATTTTATATCCTTATTTTTGAGTTTACATTACAGTGTGGATAATGATTTGGTTTTGTTTTACACAACTTGTCCAATTAGCTGGTGACTTTTAGAATTTTATAGAATAGCGAGTTTGTATTCGCCTGAAGACAAAGGCGATACAAAATATAACAAAAGGTGTTGAAATAACACAAGGTCTTTAAAATGACAATTTTTTTCTCCCGTGTTTAAATTTTTTAGATTGGTTTTAAATGTAAACTATTTGTTTTAGTAGTGCTTTTAGCATGTGATCTTTTGATCGTAGTGTTTCTGCTGATTGGNGTTTTAAATGTAAACTATTTGTTTTAGTAGTGCTTTTAGCATGTGATCTTTTGATCGTAGTGTTTCTGCTGATTGGTAAAGGGCTAAGATTATGCTAAGATTTAAACACATTTCCATATTATAGTGTTTGAAGAGCAATGAATTTCAGGAAAGTTGTAAAAGTTAATTGTATTTTGTAGTGCAGGAGGTTTAGTAAATTATGGTGGTGTTAACACAGTTGAATAATATGGAGGATCTCTAAAATATGTTGATTTGAGTGCTTTAAAAATTTACTTCTGGTACAGTATAATGAGTTGTACTTTTGTTACATACTTGCAATAAAAAGTGTTTTTAAGTTTAAAGAATTAGGATAATTGATACTTGCCTTAGAACTTATAACTGGGGTGTTTCTAAGACTTGATAGGTGCTATTGAAGTTTGTAGGGTGTTTGGAACCATGTTCATAAAAGGACTCGCAGGAGTTAATAGTCAATTAAGTTTGTAAACATACTGATTTCAACCAAAGTAATATTTTTTATTTATATGAATTATATTTTCTGGCAATTCTGTAAAAGGAAATTGTGGTAATTTATTAATGAAGATAATTTTTATATTGTAATGTGTATATTGCATGTGATTAAAATATAAAATCAAGAAAACTCAGTTATATTNATGAAGATAATTTTTATATTGTAATGTGTATATTGCATGTGATTAAAATATAAAATCAAGAAAACTCAGTTATATTTCTTTTTTCCATTACTTTATAGTGTATATTAATCTCTTATTTGTTATTTCCACTTCTGTGCCCCTCTCCATTCTTTTTTAGCATGACATTTTGTTAATTTTTTAATTTCTGATGTTGTGGTACAAATAATTTATTTCAACCAAATATTTAAAAAAATGTTTACAGACATTTAGATAATGCAGCATAGCAAAAATAGTGTAAAACCAGCAGATATCACCTTTAACTGCCTTTCATTCATTTAGGCTTGTTTCTTCATGAATACACTACATATTAAATATTTGTTTGGTTCACAACTGTTGCAGTAGTTTGTTCACATTTAATTAAGAAGTTTTGAAACCAATCTTTTAACGTCAATCTCTACCTGTGACAGGATGTTTACAGTGAGTTTACCATACATCCATGATTTCAGTATATGAGGGTTCCGACATGTTCATCAATAAAATACAACTTCTGACCTTGTTAGACTTCATTTTTAATATAATGAGTGTTGTACGTTATCTGTGATTAAAGTTTAACTAATGAACACAAAAATGGGCATTAAAAAATAATACTGTTGCGATTTGCATTGCGCTTAGGCTCTTTCGAATAAGCACTTAAAGGATATCTGTTTATTCAGAAGACTGTCTATTAATATAAGTCCTATGATCCCCCCCACAAGAAGGTACTGAAAATATACGTTACGCTTGGTAATAATACAAGTCGCTCAATGTTCAAACAATTTTTTGGGGACAAGGGGAGGTCAAGTATTTGCTTCTGGGCATATTTTATTCGCAAAGATGCTGTCCATAGAGTTTAATTAATATTTATGTTAAAATAATGTTGATTTTATGCCAGATACAATTAAACATCAACTTTGTGGGGGGAAAAACAAGCTTTAATTGCAAAAAAAAATTATTCCTTCCTAAAATGTATTGTGCAACCATTTGCTTTGAAATATTAGTGATAGGTGCAACTATTTTGAGCGATGGATAATCTTGATAAAATTTCTGCAATCAGATTACAATCGCTTATGCCCGGCTGCTGTGACCATGTTAGAGGTCAGACCTAGTTGAGTGCTTGGGCGCTCTGTGGTGCGGTGTGTTTGACATGATAACTTGAGTTCTTAAACTGAGATCACATGATTATTTAATACTTCATGTACTCTCAGTTGCCCTCCCGCCAGGCATGTAAGCGCATACAGGAGAGAGATCTTTCTTTGCTATATAACAGCTTCCCAACTCGAAGGCNGCAGATACAATTAAACATCAACTTTGTGGGGGAAAAAACAAGCTTTAATTGCAAAAAAAAATTATTCCTTCCTAAAATGTATTGTGCAACACTCTAAGGGAAACCATTTGCTTTGAAATATTAGTGATAGGTGCAACTATTTTGAGCGATGGATAATCTTGATAAAATTTCTGCAATCAGATTACAATCGCTGTGACCATGTTAGAGGTCAGACCTAGTTGAGTGCTTGGGCGCTCTGTGGTGCGGTGCGTTTGACATGATAACTTGAGTTCTTAAACTGAGATCACATGATTATTTAATACTTCATGTACTCTCAGTTGCCCTCCCACCAGGCATGTAAGCGCATACAGGAGAGAGATCTTTCTTTGCTATATAACAGCTTCCCAACTCGAAGGCACGATAAGGGGAGGAAGAAAGGTGTGCGGGTGAGAGAGAGAGAGAGAGAGGATGTAAGAAGCAATGCTGGTTGCTACGTAACCGCTTCTCTTCTTGTCAGGCCTGCAACAGGAGGTAGCATTCCAATCTCGCAGTGTTGGCAGACATGACTCCACGAGCTGAATTTGAGAGCATCACACTGTACTGCAGTGATTATAAATGGCAGCGCGATCAACTTTTTCACACTCAGTTATTAGAAGTTTGCATAAACAACTAGTTTAAAAAAACTACTGTTGCAGGAAGTTTTAAGTGACTTAGACCAAAAGATATTTTGATCAATGTGATGTGTCATGTCTGTATACCTGGTCGGTATACAGTACAGGGCGCGTGGCCTGGCGACTCTGCACGCAATCCAATGCAGGCGTAGTTGTCTGGTGAACTGGGTGGCACACAGCCACGGGTTTACCTTTGCTGAAGGTGGCCTGGGGTAGCTGCTGACCCAGCTGCTGCTGGAGCTGGTGCCCCGACATGGAGCCGCGGTGAGCCCGGGGAGGGCTACTGGTCTGGCGGCACTGGAACCAAGGATTGGCAATCCCTAGCGGAACGTGCCTGTCACGATCGGGTGTGGTCGCCCAGCTGTCTTGATCGGGGCTGGAAGAGGGAGCTGGGAGGTGAGCGTCTTGAGTTCGTTCTCGAGGGGTTGTGCTGCAAAGTGCAGTTGGGGCTGGGTTGAAGCTCCCATTGGCTTTGTAGGCCACTGCTGCCTTCCTTTCTTGCCACTTAGTACCACTCCTCTGGGTGTATGGCATAAAGGTAGGTAGAAGTATCGGGCTCGCCAGAGGGAAGCAGGCGAGGATGGTCCCTAGTTAGGTGCAGAACCAAAGCCGAAGCCGAGCTAACCCAGAGAGCCATACCCGTTTACACCAATCGGTGACACGAGGCGTGGTGGTTGGAGAGATGGGTTTACTCTGAGCGCCCGACAATGACATTGGGTGTGGGTCTGAAGATGGGCAGACC